>JAQJVL010000179.1:1401380-1694680 GCA_035578905.1 Stictocephala bisonia
TTGATTTTCATTGTTATATTTTGTGAACTGAAAACATTTTGAGTTGTAAAAGTGAAAAAACACTACATGTTACAATGGAGTTTGTAACTTGTCATGTTTTAGTGATTTTTTACGTGGGACTATTTTATATTTTATACTCTAACTGAATGTGTCCAAGAAGATAACCTATAAGATGTATATATTTTTGTGTTCATTATTAAATTTTCTACAATATGTATATCTTGGATTTTCAATTTTATGTCTGTGGTGAACTGATATATGACCACAAAGTGAAAAAATTGAAAAAGAATTTTCTTCTTTGTAAAGAATAACATCCAGCAATAGTTTACCATGAAAAGGTAAGACCTATATAAGTATATTTTCTTATTCTACGGTTCTTTCTGAAAATAATGATATGTAATATGTACCACTTTCATTAGGTTTACAGTATTTAAAAAAATATTTTATATACAGCTGCAAACATGATGAAAAACGCCTAGCACTTCAGAAAGTTCAACCCAGCACCTGGAGGGTTAAAAACTTCTCAGTTGCAGGAACAAACTCCTTAAAAAACCATTCCTTGAAAATTTCAGAACTCATCCAAGCACTTTTTTGGTGGTAATATTTTACCGGTAGGGCGGTTTTTGACACTTTCTTAAAAGCCCTAGGATTTTTTGCTTTTCCTATCATTGCAAGGTCCATTTTTAAATTTCCTGTAGCATTACTACACGCTAAAATTGTTAGCCTTTCTTTACTACGCTTGTAGCCAGGAGCAGCCTTTTCAGCTTTGGCTGCAAGACTCTTACTGGGCAACAATTTGTAATTGACTCCTGTCTCGTCACAGTTAAACAACTGATCACCTGTTATGCTCTCGTTTTCAATAATTTTCTCAAATCAGTTCTTGAAGGCTTCCATTTCTACAAAATCAGATGACAACTTTTCACCACACACATTTAACTGGCGGACACCGTAACGTTTTTTCCACCGGTCAAGCCAACCAACACTTGCGGTAAAATCTGGGTCTCCTTCGTCAAATTGTTTCCTAAAACTTAATGCTTTTTCCTGCAAAATAGGTCCTGAAATCGGCACACCTTTGTCCCTCAACTGAGTAAACCATATGTACAACGCTTCACTAACTTTTTCATAGTCACATTTTTTCATAGTTTTTCTTCCTTCTAATGCACTTTCCGTAATTCTTGATGTACACCATTTTTCTATTTCTACACGCCTCTTTTTCCAGTCTCCCACTGTTACCCTTCCAACACCATAGTCATCAGCTACCTTCTGCATTGTCTCTCCCCTATCCAGTCTTTTGATTGCGTCAAGTTTTTGTTGCATTGATACAACAACTTTCTTCCTTTTTCTATCCATTGTCACTCCACGTACAGTAATTCACACTCGTTGGTAAATGTAACACATACAGACACACACACGAGCAAACATACGACTAAGCGCGGACGAGGAATCGCGACAACACTGGCGATTGAACTGACGTAGCGATCGAGTTAAGACTGACTGCCCAAACAATGCGTCACTGGCAGAGAAAGTTGACCGGCACCGGCGAGGCAATGACCCGATGACACATCATTGCCATTGTCTACGGCACGTACGCCGGCGACCGTACGGTCGGGTTCAATTATAACGGAGCCTCGGTATAGTCTGCAGGCCCTAAAAATGGACCACGCCCGCTTTTACTTGTGTTAATTTGCGATAAGTTGGGTAAAACGGCATGTCGGATAAAACGGAATGTCGGATAAGCGAAGGTCGGATAAGCGAGACTCTACTGTACATGACAAGTTACACATTTCATTGTAACATGTAGTGTTATTTCACTTTTACAACTCAAAATGTTTTCAGCTCACAAAATATAACAATGACAATCAATAAAAAACTAAAATAATTAATTAAAAAATATATCTTATGTACAAATATTTACATTCTGGAGCAATGACAAGATGATTTACTCAGAGTCAACTTCACTCTCAATGTCTGATTGTTCATTTAGTTCGTCTAACACATTTATTATTGCACTAGACCTACTTAATTCACTCATTTTTTAAGATAAAATACAATAAAACACAAAAAAAACAATAATAATAGATTACAATAACAAACTTACATTGTAAACAAACACCAAGCGGCAATACACTGAGCATCTGATTGTTTGTGTTGAAAACAAAACATACGCTTCTAAACAATTGTTGTATATCGGCTGTTTTGATGCAGACGTATTCCATAGAGTATAATATGTTCCGCGTTTCTTCTACTTCAATACTATATAACATACTTTGTAATATTCAGTCGTTTAAAGCCGCTAGTGCGTTTTAAATAGATCGCGTACCTAACATCGCGCTACGCGATGTCAGCACTACAACGGCGAGCGCTGACATCGCGCTACGCGATGTCAGCACCTGGAGGGTTAAATAAAAAAATACATATATAGGTCCCCATGGCTGTGTTGCATAAATCACTTTGGTCCGTTCACTTTTAGGCCTAGGCCACATTAAATTGTTCCACAAACATTTTTTTCTTCCTTTTTTTTTTTTTTTTTGTTTTTTATAAATATAAATAACCGCCTCAAAACCCCCAGCTCAGCCGCCGGGAACAAAACTGGAACACACTGACCTGAGGACAGAAGACTTCTACCCCAAAGATGTAGAGAGGGTAGCGGGCGACTCTATGCTTCAACATGGTCCTCAGGCCAGGCGGGCTGTGTAGATGGTTGAACTTTCCCCGGACGATAGGCTGAGGGTAGAAACGTCCTACTCAAGGACCCTGGAGTTTTAGGAGCTCTAGCCGATCATAGTATCTCAGCAGGCAGAGTTAAAGACAAAATCATGGCCAACCTGACAGACGAAGGCTGGACCCCGGAACGACCGAGTCCAAGCCAACGGCCACCAAATTACGCGAATCGCCGGGCACAAGCGAATCTCAGGGGCACGACGAAAAAAAAAATGTACCGGTCAAAAGACCCGGTACAGTCTGTGCATGAACATTTTTAAAAGTTTCAAATTTTCAGAGTTTTTAGCACTTGTGTATTTGATACAACATGTTTAATAACAATTAGAAAATAATTTTTTTTAAAACAGCAACAAAAATTTATGATTATGATACAAGACATAAATCTGATATAGTAACCATCAGACTTGGGAAAGTTAATAATAAAATGTAACTGAGTTGCAGTTACTGCTCCAAAAATGTAACTAACTTATAGTTAAATTTTTCGCTAAAATTGTATCTTACAGTTACAATTATAGTTACTGTTACGAAATATTGTTCAAACGTATTTCCTTTGTAGTGGTATGAACAAAAACAACTTTTTAGGAGATCAATACATTTATTATCATAGCATAACAAAGAAAACTAAGACAAATCATTATTTTTCCACGATTATGCACTTTCTTTACACCTCTGAAAATATGATTTCTTATTGAAAAAGTAGTAAAATATGAGTAAACATCCCTTGAGGGGGTTGATTTTGACCTTGGAAAACTCATTTTTTACTGAAAAATCGAAAAAACTAGTTTTTTTATCTAATAGTGAATAACCAACTTTTTAAAAATCGTTATTTTTAACAAATATTTTCATTTAACATGTTTTTTCCTTTGACAGGAATATAGGTGAATTCGGTTTTTTTAGTTAATAGTTGGTGTATATAATGACGGCGTAATGGTCGCTAATCGCAAAAGCAGTTTTTCCGTTATATATCGAGAAATAATTGTTATAGACCAAAATAGTTTTCAAATTCGTATTCAGCGCAAGAAATGCCATTTAAATTAACGGGAATAGGTCATAAATAGGTCATAAAAATTATGATATTGGGTTTTTCGAAATTTCAGTAAAATATGTGATTTTCGCAGAATAAAAAGCATATCTCATAAATATACCTAGACCCATTCATTACAAGCAAAATGAATAAAAAAAACAAACATTTCCAATTTTTTTCGCTGGCAAGAAACTGCACAATTACCAAACATTTATTGAATTTCAATATTAATTGTATCTTACAGTTTTTATCGGACCTTTGCCCTCTTCTTTTAAATTAAAAAATAAAATGTCAAATAAAATCATAAATAAATATACATGTTTGTTTATTTTTAAAACATTTCTCCATTTTTTGTCAAATAGTAATACGTTTTTCCCATATGAATGGTGGATATATAAATTTATTTTCCTAATAAAATCATAATTATTGGGCCTATATAAAGCCTGAATAATTTCCTGATCTTACATTTGATGTAAATTAAATTAGACATTTTTTACCTCTTGTTAAATTCGGCTATAAATTATAGATACAATTTAGGTAATTACTCAAAACAATTACCTTGATATATGTCCTCAATTTGAAGCAGTTAAAATGTTTTTATTTTCGGTATACACAGTAAACATCGAAACTTTAACCGACTATTCAGTTTCTTCAAAGAAATTTGCAATTTCTGGCCATATAATTTCAACTGCAGCCATATTTTTATAGTTAATTAAAAACTATTAATTAACTTAAACATATATAAAACTAAATACTATTACTAAAAAAAAAAAAAATAATAATAAATTCCAAAGTAAAACTCCTACTCAAGTACAATACACAGTGATGATACGCTGACCGCAAACTTGTCAACTCTTAGCAAAATGTGTGAGTCGTTCAAAGTTCATCTCACGTAAGAAACATACAAACTCACACAATTTAGAAGAGTCGCAAGAAGCTACAATAATATCACCATTCGTTGCAATTTGTCATCAGTAAATAAACAGACAGTGACGCTACTGGAAGTTAAACGCAACACTAACAGTACAGTAATTAAGGGTATAGGCTACTAAACAAAGAAAGTGTAGTTTGTCTTACTAATAACGTGTTCTTAAAACTGTTGTACTAAATTTTTATTGTTATCAGATCGTTTTTTGTGTTACTCATGACGATACAATGTTTATGTTATGACCCTTTGGAATATTTTTCAGCTCTCACGCATTTCTATCCATCTAATTTGAGAAACCTCCAGCATTGCTACATCTCAAGGTTGGCAGGTCTGCGATCGATCGACTGTTGTTCGCAGTACTGACTGACTAAAGTAAACAAACAAGGGTTGGTTTTGGGTCATCCAGGTAATGTTTGGGAGTGGGAGGAATAAAAGTGGTCCTTGATTTTACATGAAAAATGTAACGACTAACGAAATACTATTATTGACTATTCGTTACTCAACTCTGTAACAAATTATTCGTTACTCGTTACTGTTTAGATATGTTACAGGAGCGTTACAAATTTTTTGAAAATTTTGTAATCCTTATTCCCAAGTTTGGTAACCATTCACCATATGTCAAAGTTTAAAAAAAAAAAATACATATATTGCATATAAAGTTTTGCCTAAGCTCCCAGAAATTATAAAAAAGATGAGCAAAAACTGGTCTCTTTTAAACATAAACTTAAATTGTATCTCATTAACCAAGCTCTTTTCTTTTAAAAGAGTATTTTAATTTGTAATTATACTTATTTTTAAATAATTTTATAATCGTCATAATACGTGTTAGTACATATACAGTACAAGTGAACGTCACACAACACAAATATATTACAATATAAGCACAGCATGTACAAATATACTACATTACAAGTACAATTTGCACAATCCAAGCACAAAATGCACAAATATTTACAATACACAGTAATTACAAAATGCACTAATATTATGGTGATTGATTCGGCGACCATCAAATATGTAGTTAAATAGAATGCTTTTTTTCACGCCTAAGTAATGTATGAAATAATTCATTTTAAGTTTTAGTTCATTAATTCTCAATTATAAAATGGTCCTATATCATTGAAAATTGCTTTTCGAAGAAAAATTCTTATAATATACCTTGGGTAACTTCGACATATTCCAGATAAATGGCTCCCTAATGTATAGCAACTAATTTACTTTTTTGTTGCTAACTTGACAAGGCGTTCAATGAGTGATGACTGGGTGAGCATAGCCATTTACATTAATGAGTTCTTATGCATACCCTTTACTAGATCTTTCATAAAATTGATAAATGATTATGTAATTAAGTTGTTAATTAAAATTTAAACTTACAGTATTCAGTGTTAAGGAATCTAAACAGGCCTATATAAGACTACACTTACTGGACTCCTTGTGTTACAGTTAAGTATGTCTAAAGAGTGTGTAGCTGAAATGCAGCGCTGTCCTCTGCAAATAGTTGTGCTCAAGTGCAAGAAGATGATGGAAGAGGAGTGTCCCTTAAGGTTGATCAGTAATGCTTTAGACCCTCCAGACTTGTCTAACTATGAAAATACTATTCTCAAACTCAAGGAGGTAAGATTTATCTAATAACCTTAAATTCTGGATTTAGATTGTTTAATTTGGTTTTATTTATAAAAGTGCAGAATCTTGACGAGTTTGATATTCCAATGGATGAGATCTTCCAAGAAAAGGAAGGTGGAATGTGACATTTAATATTTTTTATGTTTGTTTTAAAAATATCTTTTCAATAATTTTTAAATTATTTTAAGGAATCTACAAATTTTCATGATTATGTACTACGATTACTGTCTCCGCTACTGCTAACTGTAGACTAGTCACCAACTACCCTAGTTAGTTAGTCATGTCTATTGTCTACCCTGAAACACTATTTCTAAGTCCATAAGTCCAGTATGCATTTACAAAGTTTAACTTTCCCAATTTGTGCCAAGAAAAGAATATTAAACCATCTAGAACAGGGCCTAAATTATAACTTTTCAAAACTTAATTTTTTAAATAGTGAACCTTTTGAGATCGGATTTTTGGGTTTATGTTCTCCTTCTAAAGATTGATTAAAGCAATGACGCTTATTATTTTCTTGTAGGTCAAAACTATGTGACCAATATCAAAGTTACGTTGTTTGTAAGTTTAGTTTAGTTCTAAATTTGGTAGACAATCTTCACCATATGCAGGGACATTCCAAAAAAGACCCAATCGCTTATATAAAAAAAAATTAAAAAATCAAAGTTATAGGACATACATTTTTTATACTTGTAATAAAAGAACATTTTATTATACTTGCGATTATAACATCCGTTTATGAGTTTTAGACTAAAGACTGAAGCATACATGAAACAATGTCTGGCTGGCATTAATGTTATCAAAAGTAAGTTCATTTTGTGAAAAAACTAGGAGACGCCCCTGTTTGTTTAATGTTCTACATATAATGTGCCCATCAATCGCTATACTCATGTGGAGAAGCTCAGCACATTACGTCACAAGGCAACTGGGCCTGTAGTCCTATTTGTGGATGTCAGAATGTGGTCAATAACTAAGACAACCATGAAAAGGAAGTATAATAAGTAATTATAATAACTAGAAATAGAGAGGTGATCAAACTGATTCCTGTGGAATGCCAACTTTATTGTAGAGGGTCATTGAGTGTGTTATTATTTCTTACTTGTTGTTTCCTCGGGATCTACTAATCATAAACTTTCAGCTGTTATATATTTGTTCAGGTTGGAGCTCTGTTAACAACTTGCAGAGGAGTTAACACACCGCATGATGGCGACTTGACATTTTTTGGAAAAGTCATGGCTAGCCTGCCGCTTGACATTCATATTACTAAACTGATACTCCTTGGTCACATCTTTGATGTTCTTGAAGAGACTATAATCATGGGTATTTTACTTTATTTATTTATATTTCAGCTAAGAGAGGGTATAGAATTGCTTAAAGTTAATGCTACTGATTCATTACTTTTTTAGATTAATTGCATAATAAATGCTTGTTTGGAGAACCATAAAATGTTTAATGATTGGCTAAATAATTGCATTGCAATAGAGTTAATATTTTTTGTTTCTAATGATTTCTTCTATTAGATGAGGGAGACAAAGGTAGTTGGACATTTGCCATCATTACGTGAAAAATGAAAAAAAAAAAAAAAAAAAAAATCACGACGTTTCGATTTGGTAAAACCCAAACCTTTTTCAAGTGCTAAAAACTAAATTACATCTATACAAACATGTTATAAAACTACGTTCTTAAACTAATAACTTATCTACTTTAATAATTATCTACATTTTAACCTAGATCCTAGAATGGGGTACAACAAAATGAACTTCTACTAAATATAAAAAATATTTACAGGGTTAAATTAATATAACCAATTAGGCGCTGTCAAGGTCACGATATCAACGAAAAATGTCAAAACACAAGTAAAATTAATATTCAAATCAGACTGAAATAATATTACATTAACTAATCATAAATACATGGTACCTGAAAAACACTATTAATTTAAAATAACACTCAACATGCACAAAAAATGATATATATGCCTTGGAAGGACTGAGACTACTATTACAATTACATTTTAACCTGAAAAGACAACAATTATTAGGAATAAAACAATACAATAATCAAATATTACAAAAATGATGGTCTTACGACCCGCAGTGACGATGGCGTCTAGACGTCCCAGGCACGAAGTGAGGATGATACAATCCAAATGCAGTGTCTACGAAGTTCCCTCCAAGGTGATAAAGCACGGGGACTAGACAAACATACACACTACACTTCACAACAACCATATACAGACTGACGAGGTCAGGGACGTACGCTCCGAGATCGCCAAAAATGCGGTGACTCAGGTACGGGGACGTAGACTCATGGGATGTTTAATTGTTGTAGGTGCAGGTGGTGTAGGATTCTGGTTAGATGATGTCATGAGTGTATTGAACTTTTTATCAAGTGTGTTTTTAAGTAAAGGAACCCACATGGGTCTAACTTCTATGCTACTTTGACTGATTACTTGTTCATTATTTAGTTTCATAAAGGCACCTTCGATAAATTTACGTTTAAAAAAATGTGGTTCCCTGTGAAGTATTTTAAACGTAAATTCATCGAAGGTGCCTTTATGAAACTAAATAATGAACAAGTAATCAGTCAAAGTAGCATAGAAGTTAGACCCATGTGGGTTCCTTTACTTAAAAACACACTTGATAAAAAGTTTAATACACTCATGACATCATCTAACCAGAATCCTACACCACCTGCACCTACAACAATTAAACATCCCATGAGTCTCCGTCCCTGTACCTGAGTCACCGCATTTTTGGCAATCTCGTAGCGTACGTCCCTGACCTCGTCAGTCTGTATATGGTTGTTGTGAAGTGTAGTGTGTATGTTTGTCTAGTCCCCGTGCTTTATCACCTTGGAGGGAACTTCGTAGACACTGCATTTGGATTGTATCATCCTCACCATGCCTGGGACGTCTAGACGCCATCGTCACTGCGGGTCGTAAGACCATCATTTTTGTAATATTTGATTATTGTATTGTTTTATTCCTAATAATTGTTGTCTTTTCAGGTTAAAATGTAATTGTAATAGTAGTCTCAGTCCTTCCAAGGCATATATATCATTTTTTGTGCATGTTGAGTGTTATTTTAAATTAATAGTGTTTTTCAGGTACCATGTATTTATGATTAGTTAATGTAATATTATTTCAGTCTGATTTGAATATTAATTTTAATTATGTTTTGACATTTTTCGTTGATATCGTGACCTTGACAGCGCCTAATTGGTTATATTAATTTAACCCTGTAAATATTTTTTATATTTAGTAGAAGTTCATTTTGTTGTACCCCATTCTAGGATCTAGGTTAAAATGTAGATAATTATTAAAGTAGATAAGTTATTAGTTTAAGAAGGTAGTTTTATAACATGTTTGTATAGATGTAATTTAGTTTTTAGCACTTGAAAAAGGTTTGGGTTTTACCAAATCGAAACGTCGTGATTGTTATTTTTCACGTAATGATGGCAAATGTCCAACTACCTTTGTCTCCCTCATCTGATACTCCATCATTAACAAATTTCAAAAACAAAATTCTTCTATTAGTTTCTTTTTATTAATAATGTAATATGGATTTGCCAAAGTCAATAGAATATTGCTTATTATGTCCAACTACTGCCGGATTGCGTCTTATACTTGCCCTGCACTGATGTTTATGTGTGTCTGTTATTTTAGTTTTGTGGTTGGTGTTAGCAGATACATAGTCATTGTCTAATTGACAGTTTAAAACTAATTCTAAAACATTGCTGGCATTACTTACACAATTTTCTGATGTTACATTATCATCAGGTTTTGACACTTCCACATTGCTCTGCTTTTGCACTATATTCACTGATGGTAACATCACCACATCACTATACTGCAGCACCAGAAGAACTTCAGGATTTTCAATAGTTAATTTTTTATTCACATAACGTTTACAATACAACAAAAGCTGAAAAAAACAGGTGAATAGTAAAAAATTATAAGAACAAAGTTATATTCAAGTTCTCTTAAAACTACAATAAATGACACAAATTACTAATTGTAAAGTATGATACTGTAATATAATATTACAAAACATCTTCCAAGAACTCTTTTACACTATAATAAGCTTTACTGACAAGCAGTTTAGTAACTTCTTTTTTAAATAAATAAACTTTTTCAATAGACTTAATTTTTTGTGGGATTTTATTATATAATTTTCTTCCCAAATAATGAGGCAGTTTTTCTAGAGAAGCAAGCCTGTGAATGGGCAGCTGAAAATCATGTTTGTTTTTAGTCAAATAATTATGGTGGTTATTTTCATTCATAAAATTTTCAAAATTATTTTTGACAAATAGTAAACATTTAAAAATATATAAAGAAGGTAGTGTTAAGTTCAGTAAATATTTTTCTAAAATTTGTTATTGTCAGAGAAGGTCATAATTATAAGAATTTTTTTAATTTTGAAAATGGTTTCAGCATTTGAGCTGTTACCCCAGAACTCTATCCCATATTGCATCCTTGAAACAAATAACGAAAAATATACTATTAACTTAGTTTTAAGGTCAGTTATACTCTGTAGAATTTGCATCTGAAAACAGATTGTATTCAGATGCAAACTACATATATGCTCATTCCAATTTAAATTAAATTGTTTTGACAATACTTTGAGGTAGGGGACTTTGTAGATTCTCATTGGTTGTCATCTGTTTGAATGGGCGATCTTGACTTGTAGATGTTGTAGTGGTGGCTGAGTTTCCACATATCAATGTTATTATAATAACACATAATTATCGATGTTCTCTCTAAGGTGCTAAGATCTCAGTTCTTCATTCTCAATACTGCCTCATGATAACATTGCACCTCATCAAATAATAATTGTTCATTGTCTATTTTTATATTTTAGTACACAACACCTCTATTACAAGTACATTTTTACTAGTGCAACAATTATTTCACTGCTGAGTTAGGAAGTGTCATTTCACTATTCATATTTGGCTTTAACGAAAACAATTTTATGAAAACATGAAAACTCAATTGAAGCAGTCATTATTTTTTTTTAGAATAGCCATTATATTACTTCAAATCAATTTAATTTTTATTTAATGAATGCATTTAAAGACAAGCAATTTAAGGGTGCTGGTATCTAACAGAATAAACTAAACACACTAATAATCGGACAAGTTGCATGGTAGATGATATTCTCATACATTATACAGTCGTGCTGACTTCTTAAATAATGCTAATGGCTTTTGTTAGACCCTTCTACGGAATAATCTTAATTCTTGCTTAGGCTTATTTCACTAAATAATTTTGAAACATCTTCAAGTTATTCAAATTTAGAAATTAACACTAACAAAAAATGAGATATTTTATCTAATATTCTCGTAATATCACTCCCAACTACATTATCTAACTTTCTGAACTCTGCCTACATTTCTCTCTTGAGATGTTATCATAAAATTTAAGGTGACAGAGGCTATAATAGGTGCAATACACTTTTAGTTAGGAAGCTTACTAGTGTTTGTTCCTAACTAATCTTTTTTTGTGTCTGTGTTTAAGTCATTACAGATTTATCAAAAACATGTAATAGAGAAGA
This sequence comes from Stictocephala bisonia, assembly GCA_035578905.1. Lineage (NCBI taxonomy): Eukaryota > Metazoa > Arthropoda > Insecta > Hemiptera > Membracidae > Stictocephala > Stictocephala bisonia. The sequence continues at coordinate 1,413,229 of JAQJVL010000179.1, forward strand.
ACATTTATGATTAAAATTTACTAATAATATTGTATGTACTCTAGATGACAAAACAGATTACTTAGATGCAATCTTTCCATTTTTAATACTGGTTTATTTTCAGGTTGTGCAATGTCTGTGAGGAATATATTTAGTGAACCTTTCCAAAAACGATTAGAAGCTTATAACAATAAATTACTCTGGGCTGATTCATCAGAAAGTGACTTGATAGCATACCTCAATGCTTATATGGTAATTTTTTTAAGATGATTTATATAAGCTGTTTAAAAGTCTAAAATTAATTCTAATTTATCGGTAATTAACGATTAACTTAAGTTTTATTAAAAGTAAGGCAAGATGCTACAATGCTAATCGGCATCAAGGCCTTTTTGTGTTCCTGATGAGATAAAGAAGACGTAATTGTTTTCTAGATGACGTTCCCAAACTTCCTATATTTTCTTTATATGTGGTTTTCTTATAGCTATTTTCAGTTAGTTTACCAAAGTAACAAAACATTTAAAAACAACTGTGTACCACTAAGCAAAATAAACTATATAAAAATACAAAATTGTTAATTAATTTGAAATATCATTAGTTTGTTTCTAAATTTATGACAGTATAAATAGGTCAGAAAATAAAGAAGGACTATTGATGAATTTAAAATTTAAAATAAATTATGTGTAACAAAATCTATTTCCCGTCTGCATTGACAGCAATTCATTACTGTTTGAAGCCTTCTTTAGATTGGGGATATTGTGTTGCTTTTTCTAAATTAGTTATGAAAATAGTTGTTTAACTAAAGACGGAATATAACCTACTACATTACAGATATATTGGAATATTGCTTGAATTTTCTCTCAAGGTTTTCTTTAACTATAGTCTATAGCACTGGCATATAACAATATTGGAAAAAATGAAGATATAGCTAAACTCTCTAAGTTTAATTATAATAGAAAAATTCAGTTCAGTAACTGTCATAGATATGAGATCAGTTTGTGACAGTCCAGTTTTAAGTTATGCAGCCCAAATCCCACTCTATTTTAAGCAGGTACTAGCTAAGAGACTGCACACATTCCCTTTTGTCCGATCGAGTTTTATGAGAGTAGATTTATTGTCTTGTGAATGAAAGACAACTACTATTTTCGGGCAAGCAGTTGATTAAGCACCAATACACCCTCACTCGTATTGCAAATTGGTAGAGCGGGATTTAGATTGTGGGAGTTCTATCAAGATTATTTATTGTTTAACAGCATCCAGGGAGTATGTACAGCTTAAGGTCGGCGATAGGCGTGAACAACATCTCCTGCTCAGCATGAAAATGAATTTAATGGTGGCTGACATATTCATTATACTATGTATGTGTATTTATATATACACATATTATATGTATAAGATTTGATGTCAGTTTACTAAAATAAATAGTTGCTAATATGGTTATTTAGTTATAAGTGAAGATTTGTATCATATTAACAATGATTATGCTAAAATAGTGATTAAATTAATTTATAAATAACAAATTTTTCCAGGTTTGGCGTCAACTGACAGGAATGGGTAAATTTAATCGATCTGGGACAAGTGAAGCGACATGGGCTCGTCGTTACATGCTACAATTAAAACATTTGCAAGAAGTGGCAAAGCAAGAAGATGATATCAAACGTAGACTGAAGTCTTTAAACATTAAAGTTGTCAGGCAGCGAAATAAACCAATTTGGCTTCCACAAGAAAAGCCATTGATATTGAAGGTTCTGTTTTTATTGTATATCGTACTATTATATAGAAATATAATGGTGTCTGTGTATGTGTTTTATTCAATTACGCAAAAACTACTGAACCCATTCATGTGAAATTTTGCATGGAAATTCTGAGGGTCTCTGGTTAACGCATAGGCCTATCTTTCTTTTGAAATTCCATCAGGGAACCACCCCAGGGATTCTAAGAAGTATCAATGCAACCCCTATGGCAATACTAATTCGACAATTAATTGTTTATAATAGTTTCATTAACTAGCTGTTGAAATAAACAAACAACACATAGTTCTGAAGTAAATACTGGACCAAACCTAACTATAAAAGGCGGTAGGTAACACGACGAGGCTGCTCAGTAGACTGTGACGACATCACATGGGCGAAATCACCTGGTTTGATTATTCAATAAAATACTGATAACTAAATATACCAATCTCATGGAAGCATTCAGCTAAATAGGAGGCAAGTTATTTATCATTAATCAGTGGGAATTAGAACAGTATTTTTGTGTTTGTTGTTCTCATTTCTTTATGTGACATAATAGGAGATGCACGTGATACCTACTGTCTTCTTTCCTAGGGGGTACTGTGACCACATTGCACTTTTGCATTTTACAAATGCCAGTAGGTACATGTTTTGTTTTACTGAATGTAGTAAGCACAGTGTAAATCAAAGTAAACCTCGTACGAAAGATGGGTCAGTACCCATCTTTGCTAGTTTGCCCCACCCCCAGTACCCATCTTTGCTTTACCACAGTTGCTAGTTCATTTATAAGCCTAATAAACAGTGACATATATATGATTCACATTGTTAGTGAAGGTCATTTTATACTAATTTAAAAATATCATGTTTCATTTTATGGTCCTATTTATTAATTGAGGGCATACCTAGGAACATTATAAAAAGATGAGTCATTGTATCAATGTACAGTACAACCTCGATTATCCGGCCTCACTTTATCCGGCAGTCCGTGTCATCCGGTTCGGCCAGTAGATAGCAATAAAAATTATTTACGAGATACAATTAATCGAAGTGCCTTTCAGTTTTCAAACGCAAATGTCGTATGAAAATGTTTCGGTTTTGCATTTCTCAAATTGCAGGCGCTAGTATTCATCCACTCTCGACAAGCGGTCGCTTGTTACTGCCTAATAATTTAATAATGCGCCTGAAGATCCGAGCTGGCAATGTTGTTTACTTTTGTTCAGTGTGGCTGGCAGAAGAGTCAATTTCGCGAATGAGGGAAGTCGGAAGTGGAACATGTCTTTTTACATACACATAATTTGCAGTTACATAACTGTGCATATTTTTATTCAGTCAGAGTTAAAATTAAAATGAAGTGTAAGATTTAATAATCAAATAAACATATAATTTACATAACATTTACCTTAGAATGTTTGATAGCCTAATTAAAACACAGTTATATTCTTAAATATCTTTCGTATTGTATTGTAAAGCAGCGTCAAAGTTGGCGATCGTGATAGATATCGTTTGTTTCATTACAATAGCTGCAGAGCGTGTTGCGTCACGCGCAATTGTAGGCGCCCCCCGCTTACACGTGCTGTCTGTTATCAGTTAATAAACGTGATTCTCCTAAAAAAATAAGTTATTTATGACTTATGTTTTATCCGGCTTGAACTTCGCCACATTAGGCCGGCCAATTGAGGTTGTACTGTACTTTTAATATTATTGATTACTCTGTGCAAATAAATTTTTATTGCAGATAATTATATATGTGAATGTGTTTGTAATAAAATGATGTACCCTAATCTATCTTATCAACACTAAACACCACAAGAACCTAGACACTAAATTGTAATAGAATGTCACTGTTGGATTGCTCATCATTTATTTATTTATTTACATGCTTCAATACAGTAAAAACCAATTACACTGAAGCAGTTCATATTAATATGTATATTTATATTTGTGAGTTTTATAACTTATTCACTAAATCACTTCACATTATAAAAAATAAGAATACCAAACTGAAATACTATAGATTCAAATTTAACTGAAATTTATATGGAATGGAACAATACATGCTTGATGAGGATGCAAAAAATATAATGACATGCAATTAAATAAAAATAATAACTAATATTAGTATAGACTAGCATTCAGCAACAATAGCAGTAATGAATATTTTAAACAATTGACAACCATAACGACAATAAATAATAACAGTAATAAATATTTTAAACAATTGACAACCATAACGACAATAAATAATAACAGTAATAAATATATTTTGAACAGTTAACAATATAGAATTCGTAAAAGAGTAATAAACAAAACAAAATTATGTAGAGCGTTGACTTAAACAAGACAGGCAATTAGCTTTAAATATTTTAAAAGAGTCAAAAAATAGATCTACATTACTATTATCGGAAAGGAGCAAATTATTGTAAGATGTCATGAGGCGGTGAAGGGGGGAAGAAGCATGTGCCGTCGTGCGGCAGTAGGGAACAGAGAACAGAAGTTTATTGCGACTATGAAATGTAGGTACACGGAAAGAGAGGCCCGCCAAGCTAGCGGTATCGTCCACCCCGCCACGCACCAGTCTATACAGGAACACCAGGCCCATTAGTGTTCTCCTCGTGTCAAGACTCCGGAACCCAAACAACACCAACAGCTCATGATATGGAACCGTGTACGTGTAAAAATTAAAACGTTTGTAAAAAAGAAATCTTAAAAATCGCTTTTGAATTCTTTCAACCGCTTCTCGATATGTTGAATGAATTGGATTCCATATGACAGCCCCATTCTCCAACCTCGACCTAACGAAAGCATTGTAAAGCATAATGATGGTTAAAGTGTTTTGGAAACTTGCACTTTGTCTAAAAATGAAACCCATCATTTTACTGGCTGAGGCTATGCATAATTCAATATGAGGATTAAAAGATAGTGAATCATTTAAGTATACGCCTAAATCTTTTATTTTATTTACTCTAGTTATTAAAACACCGTTCAAAAAATAATCATTTTTGAAAAAATCTTTTGCCCTTGTGAATGTCATTAAGTGGCATTTTGAAACATTGAAAGTCATTTTATGTAAAACACTCCAAGTGAATACATTGTCTATATCACGCTGTAAACAGGCGGCATCATCAAGATTCTTAATGTATTTAAACATTTTCAAATCATCAGCGAACAACAATGTTTCAGCAAAGCGTACGCAATCTATTAAATCATTAATTAAAATGGTGAACAGGCAAGGCCCCAGGTTCGAGCCCTGAGGTACGCCTGATTGAACGTTAAAAGTTGATGATGAAAAGCCACTGTAACAAACAAATTGTTTTCTATTAACTATGTAAGACTTAAAAAAATGTAAAAGATTTGATGAAACTCCGTAGAAATGTAATTTTTTTAATAAAATAGAATGATCGACCTTATCGAATGCCTTCGCCAGGTCGAGGAATAAAGCGTCAGTCCGAGTCCCAGAATCAAGACCCGAGGAAACATAGTTTGTAAAATAAAGCAAATTAGTATTGACAGATCTTCTTGGTACGAATCCGTGCTGCTTAGCAGAAATATGCTTTTCAAAGTGACTGAATAAATATTTATGAATGACCATCTCAAAAATCTTCGCTGGTACTGACAACACTGCTACTGGTCTATAATTAGTAATTTGGGATTTTTTACCACTCTTAAAAATTGGAGTTATTTTAGTGGTTTTCCATTTATCAGGAAAAACATTTGTTCTTAAGCTCAGATTAAACAAAAATGTTAGGGGGTTAATCAAATGTTCTGAACATCCTTTAAACAAATACTGCGGAAGTAAATCTGGACCTGTAGTTCGTTTTGACTTTAATTTTTTAATAGCATCCTGTACATCCTGCGTGCTTAGGCGGGGCAGAGTAAGGCACGACACACCAGCCACACACGGACCCTCCTCCGCGCACTCCACACTCGGCTCCGTCACATACCGCTCATACACGGAACCAAAATAATCCGCAAACGCACCTGCAATCGCCACTCCGCTATCGTGTTTTACTCCATTGTATTCCATAACCAGCATTGTATTTTTTACATTCTTTTTACTTTTAGCAAAGCTCCAAAATTTACTACTGTCCGAACTAATATCATTCTCAATGCTGATTGTATAATTACGATAAGCTAAAGAAATTTCATTTTTACCGCGGTTCTTTGAATTTTGAATATATTGTAATGTTCTAATAAATTTGATTTTTTCCACCGCCTTCGTAATTTTTCTTTGAGTTTCAGATTAGATATTATGGAGGGCGTAAACCAAAAAGGATATTTAGATTGTTTTCTTTTCTTTAATGGACAAGATTTATTTATCACAAACTTGATTGTAAAAACAATCTAAAGCGTGATTGACGTTGGAAATTGAATACAAATGAGACCAGTCAACATTAGATAAATCTTGATATATTTGTAGGAAGTTAGCTTTATTGAAACAGTAATCAGCTGACTGTGTTGGCCCTGGCCTACAAGATAACGGAGCGGCGACAACAATACCTGCAAGCAGAGCTGGATGATAAGGATCTTCATTTACTAATTGTTCTTCACATCTTGTCACTACTACTTGATCAATATTTGTCAGTATTAAATCTAAGGTTTTATTTTGATAATTTCGAACATTATTTTTTTAAACTTAAATTGTGTATGTTCATAAACATCCCAAGCTCCTTACATAAGTTATCCCCTTCGTATAAACAAGAATCTTTACCATAAATAGACAAATTAAAATCACCCAGCACGAGAACATGACTATTGAGTAAAGGATTAATTTGTAAAAAAGTGTCGAAAAAATTTTGATAAGTTCCCAGTGGTAATCTAGGCCTGAAATATACTACACAAATATATAACACGCATCCCTTGTTATATATCTTAACACATACACTTTCACAGCCATGTATCCTGTCATTAAAGTTGTCTACCCTACTACATAACAGCTCATTTGACACAGCTAAAAGTACCCCCCTCCACCTTGCCTCCCGATTAATTCTAAGTTTCTGTCACATCTAAACACAATATAACTGTCAGAAAAGAGCTCAGAGGAGCTAATACTGTTTTGCAAATTCGTTTCTGTCAAAGCTACTATTTTTAAATTGCTTGCTAACAAATTGCAAAAAAAAGAATTAGTTTTGGTTCTTAGTCCTCTAACATTCTGATAATAAATAGATTGTTCAAAATTACTACTCATTATTTTCTTAGACCTTCACAAAAATTTATATTAATATATAAATAATAAATTGAAATATAAATAATTAGATAACAACATAAATAACAAATTAAATAAATAATTACATAACAATAAAGGTTGAAAGACATAGAAACATATAATAATCAATAATTTACTACTTACAAACAAGAGGTTCTTACATGCGCTCCAAGTCTTTTTCCGACACAATCTTAATTGCCTGAGATCCTTTGTCCCGCCGTGTGAAGATGCTGCAATTGGCCGTCCACACCTGGCTGTAACCCTTGGTCCTAGCTGCATCCCGGGTTTTTTTCAGCAGCTCCCTGTTCGCCGGGGTCAATGACTCGTTCACGTAAATACGATTCTCACTGCAGTATCCCAGATCAGATGCCTTCAGATTGCGCCGAACTTTCCTTTTATTCAAGAACAAGTCTTTATCCAGGCGACTGATGAAACGGATAATAATAGGTCTCGGTTGCGATCTTGTAGAATCAGTTTTACCCATCCTATGAAGTGTGTCCAGCAGGCTTGAAGACCAGTTCTCGAATTGCAGAACATTAGCCAGCCGATTTACGACGTGAATGACATTCTCATTTTTGTTTTCAGGAATGCCGTAAACAATCAAGTTGTTCCTATGGTAATATTGTTCCAGGTCACGCACATCTTCCTTGACTTTGCCAAGATTGCTGCTGATCTTGCTAGTCTCCCCTTTAATATTCAAAATATCTTCTTCACATTTAGAAATTTTAGCATCCTGATCAGAAACTATTTTTTTTATGTCGTTAATATTTGCATGACACATTTCAATTGACTCACACACGTCCCTTTGTTCCTTTTTAATATCACTAATATCATTGGTATTTCTTTCCAGAATAGTAAGAATTGAATTAAGTTTGGTATCAATGGATTGAAGCGTAGGCTCAGCGTCACTCTTGACTTTGGTAGTGTTCCGCGTCACGACCTTAGTACCGGTTTCTGTCATGGCGGCACTGATAACCTAGACACAGCCCGACTCCGAGTTTCTTATCAACAAAATATTTCGTAGCTCGTTGCACTTTAAGAGAAATACCGGTGATCACTATAAACTTTATCAATAATTATATCAAACATGCACTTCTCGCACAAAACTGATCACTATTTACCAATAAAAACGAGCAAAATTAACGGAGCCGATCTTGTCGTGTGTTACATCTGGTTCATCCCCACTCTTTTTCCCATCATAAATAGCTTGTATAAAATCAGAGCGTATTAATTCAATACTGTTTTGGTAACTTTAACAGTAGTATAGTAGCTGCTGGGAATACTACACTTCTGCAGATGATCTAACATAAGGATATATAGCTATCCTTATACAGTAGAATCTCGGTTATCCGAGCCAGTCATCAGATGATGAAAAAGAAACAAAGCTATTAATAAATGGAAAACTATAGTGTGACACGTATAATCGTTTGACAAGTAATCAGTGTCTCTGTTAGCTGTTAGTGTTAGGTGGTAATCATTGTGCGGATGTTGTGTGGGGGAGATAACTGAGTATCAGGCTTGTCAATTAGCTGAAAATCAGACCAGCACTACGTGGTTCGGATTCCATGTAAAGCTGTAGGTCCCTTAGTTGCCCTGGCTGTTGGGCTATTAATAAATTGGCCTTTCTGAGGAACAGATGAACTCAGTTAGTAACCAGACTACACTCATCCACGCTCATCCTACACTCATATAATCATTCATATTCGCCTTAAAATACCAACAACGTTGTGTCGGCGTCTCATATGTAAGAATGTGAGAGTGCTAGGTTAAGGTGCTGCAGGGCCGTCATGAGACGTATTTATGATATTGTACCCTACTAAAGGAAGGAGTAGGTTGGCCTCTCCTTAAAAAAAAAAAAGGAATTATTTCTCCACCTAAATTCATTCACTCATGATACATGGCCACCTGATACCATCGGCTTAGTCTGCTCTCGCACTAAACGTGGTTGTTTTAGTGTGTTGACGTTCGTGATTTTACAATACAGTACTGGAAACATTGTCGTAATTTATTGTTGTTACTGTTATTGTTCAATATTTTATTCAATTGTTTTGATATGTAAATGGTAAATGTGGTTGTTTTAGTGTGTTGATATTCGTGATTTTACAATACAGTATTGGAAATTTTGTCATAATTTATTGTTGTTACTGTTATTGTTCAATATTTTATTCAAGTGTTTTGATATGTAAATGGTTGGAACAGTCGACAGTTCCAATGTCGAAATTGGAATGATAAATCAATCAGTGTTTTTGTCGCCCATATGTACGACAAACGTGGTTTTTATACGATAATTTTGTTCCATTAAAATGTTGAATGATTCCCTGCACCATTAAGAGAGTAATGCAGATTGCGTTAAACAACAGGATAAATACGTTAATTTTATTCGGTAATCGGACTGAAGGGTTTCCCTTATTTAAAACAAAAACGCGAATACTACCAAGGACCATAGATAGATGAAACATGAAAGGTAGGATGAGACATTGATACTGGGAGATCGGTTAACACAAATGATGGAATACTCTGCTTTCGTTGTCGACAAATTTAATGTTATAGGAAATTGCCCATCCACAATGCTGCTGCCTGTGGACATTACATTAGATTTTTAATGTTAAATTGTATTATTGTAGTTTTTTAACGACTGTTGTAGAGTTTTAAAATGGAATACTTAGTCCTAACTTCTTGTAATCCTGCGTTAATACAACTTTTAAGATATAACCTGATGTTCCTACCTTTTTACAGGACTGTAACTACATTTTACACTATTTTGCGTTTTTTCTTGCAATAAACTAGTTTTGTACTTTTTTCATGGCTTTTACATTATTTTTAACATAACCTTCGTATTATCCGAGTTTTTACGTATCCGAGGTGGTCTCTGTCCCAATTACCTCGGATAAATGAGAGTCTACTTCTGTCCCAATTACCTCGGATAAATGAGAGTCTACTGTATTAGAAAAATAATAGAAATATTTGGCACCTTGAATATCTCTATATATATTCAGTAGTTTTAGTTTTCTGTGTGGTCATGAACAGCCTTATTTACACTTAGTAAAAAATCCCAGCTGATGGATCGGCTACCGAACGTTTTTGTTGAGGCAATTAACTCTCAGTCAAATCTGTGTGTGAAATATGGCACTGTCTTGGCTACTGCAGCTCAAATGTTTAATTGTGGTACTCTTTTCAGTTAGTTTTGGCTGGAGCATTTTACCCCCACTACTACGTCCGAAGTGCTCAAAATCCAAACGCTGAAAGTGATGCTGTGAAGTCTTTGGCCGGCCACAGCCCATTTAACAGTGTGTACGTTCAGAACATGCCTCATCCTGCCCCCCTTTATATCGACCAGCTCAGAGACTGCTTGAAGCAAAATGGTATCTCCGAGGATCTTACATTCTTCTATGATGACTCAAGGTATTTGATAATTATTGATTTTGGAATGTTAAATCTGTGGACCGTTAAACATTCTGTGTTGTCAATTGAATCTCTTAAGGATTTGTATGTTCTAAATTTTTACATTTGTGGGTTATACCTTATTAACTAAGTTATAAAAATGATTAAATAATAGTTATGGTAACACTGTGTATAAATTTACATTTATATGTTAAAGCATGAGTGTCAATTCCTTGCACCATTATGTGCAAATCAATTTTAGTTTTGATATCTTGGGTATATCTGCCCAATGGCTCCTATTTGGCAAATGGCTGAGTAATTTTGGCCAAATTCAGTTGACTCGTAGCCCTAATTTCGCCTGGTAAAATAAGACGATCTTTATAAAAAATCATTACACAATGAGCAAAATACCGTAAAACATTTAATATTATGATTTTACGTTATACAGATAATCCACTATTATTTGTAGTCAAAGTCACATGCTGAGGCCAAATGTATCTAGCACAGCGAGAGTCGGGGTTGGCACGCAAAGTGTGCAGGGGTGTCCCCTATTAGGGTAATATTTTCCAGTAAAAAGTCTTTCTTTTTAATGACAAAAGAATATTTCTAATAACTGTCCATCATTGTCTAATAGAGTTGTAATTATGTAGACCTGTGACAACTGTATTTAGATCTGTATCGAGAGAGTCAAACCTGTGTCTAGATTGGGAGTAACACCTCATATTGGTTCGAAACTAAAAGAGGAGTCTAACAGGGGAGCACACTTTCTCCATTTCTATTTGACCTAGACATGAATGAAATAATGAAACAAATCAAAACAGAGTTAAATGCCCTAGTGTTTGTGGATGACGTGGTGATTTGGGGCCACACAGGACAAGAAGTCCAAGAAAAAGTGAACAAGTGGAACCAATCTTTTCAAGAATTCAAACAAAATCAGTAAAGAAAGAACAGTGGTTATGACAATCAAAAGACAATAACCCTTAAATTAGGAAACCAACTTCCAACATTTTTAACAATTTGACTACCTCAGAAGTACTATTACTAAAAATGGCATAGATACAAAAAGAGTTACAAATAAAATAAATAAAGCAGCCTTATTTTATCACCAAATAAGTTTAGTATAGGATGTTAAATTATCTAAATTACCAAAACCAGCCAAATCAATTATGTTTAACTCATACTTCTTGCCCATTCTAATGTACAGTTTAGAAACAAATGCACTAAATAAAAAATACCTCAGTAGGATTTGATCTGAAATGAAATTCTTGTAAACAGCAATGCAAAAAACTAGACATGACAGAATTTAAAATATGGATATAAGAGAAGAGTTAGGTATGGGGGGTTATCTAGATGGTCAAGGAAAACATTAAAATTGTAAGAAAAGAATGGTTTGGACATGAAAAAAAGAATGAGAAGGGAAGAATGGCAAAAATATGGTTTGAAAAGAAAATTTGGGCAAAATAAGAGTGGGGAGACCACACAAGAAATGGAATGGAAGAGAAATGGATGTCACAAAGGACATAATGCTGAAAGGAAAACATATGATGTAGGTGGAGGAAGTAAAAACATAAATCAGCGAAGAAATTATCTAAACAGGTTTCTGAGGTCAAAGCAACTCTAGCTGGAAAAAACCATGAAGAGAAAGATACTTTACAGTTGTTTTGTCAGAATTATGTTTTCAAATACATTTATATTATAATAACACAATATTATAAGTATTTGTTAAATCTGTATAAAAGTATTGTATCTGTTGAGAAATTGAAATGCATTTATTTTATAGGTGCTGTATAATCTAGCTATTTAAATGGTCTCCTTGTTGATTTTGTATCTGTTGAGAAATTGAAATGCATTTATTTTAGAGGTGCTGTATAATCTAGCTATTTAAATGGTCTCCTTGTTGATATTGTATCTGTTGAGAAATTGAAATGCATTTATTTTAGAGGTGCTGTATAATCTAGCTATTTAAATGGTCTCCTTGTTGATTTTGAATTCTGCCAAAAAAAATTCAAACATCTTATCAACTAAATCTCTGACTAAATTTGAATTGTTTGCCTCTCATACTTCTCTTGGGCAAGAAAAAGATCTTCCTTCATCTCCTTTTATTTAGGATAAAAGGTATTTGCATGTGCCAGATGGACTCTTTTTCATTGCATACTTCACTTGTGTCTGAGCCAAATCCATTGAGATCCATTCTCTTGATATACCGATAGAATTTTAATCTTTGTTTTCTCATGTCAGAATGTATTTTATCGTATTTTCCATTTCTTATTACTTTACTTTCATTTTGTAAAATAATATTTATTGGACCATAAATATTGTCGTACCAGCGCTAATTTTTCTGATAATTTTTTTTCAATGTAAATCTTTTTTTTCAAACTAAACAGTTTTAGCATATAGATTTTTTATCGTACACAGTTACCTACAGATAGATTTCTTGTCCAATGTTAAATTTTGTGTCTTTAATTGTCATCTGTTTTTGGGTCTAGTATTGAAATGATAGTGTTGTCCAAAACTAGCAGTTTCAACTAACTAATCAAATTATAGCACGAATATTCCTATTACATGAGATATGCATACATTTGTAAATAATAGATAATCCGGATTTAGTGAGTTGCATATTCAAAAATTTATTTTTGTTGATGTAAATATTTTCTTTTATTCTAATCCCAGTTGTTTTGTTTTTGTTTTTTTAACAAGCTTCATTTGCATTTTTTCATGGCATGATTCTTGTATAATTTACCAAACAATTTGAATTTGAGATGATTTTAGATGAATCATGTTGAGCTGCTTTTTTCTGCTGTTTGTTTTATTGTTTCAATTTATGTTATTAGTAGTGATATCTTAAGTTTAAATTTCAAGGCAATTGGCAAAAACTAGACAACCGACTTTAATATTAAGTTATACAGGTAGTCCTCGTTATACACGGTCCCGATTTACGCGGTTTCGCTTATACGCGGATGTCTCTTTCTCTCGAGCACTGTTGTTTATTTATTCGCATTAGTGGTGTACAATTTACTTCTTGTGGCGTGGCATTGTGAACAATATTGTTGTGAGTTGTGTTATAATGTCGGGAAAACGTAAGAAGAAACAGATAGATGTAAGTAATAAACGTGTTAGACATTCTCTTTCTTTAGAAGTTAAACTTGAAGTTTTAAAACGTCTCGATAAAGGGGAGCGTATAATTGAAATCCACCAAGTGATGGGCCTTCCAGAGTCATCTATTAGGACAATCCGATCAAATGCTGAAACTATTCGTAAGAGTGTGCAGTCTTGTACAAATTTAAGTTTAGCACGTGTATCTAAGTCCAGATCTGATTCGATGGAGAAAATGGAAAAACTACTGTCAAACTGGATTGAACATTATAATCAGCTCTATGCACCCATTTCGATGGCAGTCATCCAAGAGAAAGCAAGAGCTATCTATACAGAAATTACTAAGGATGATCAAAACAGCCCAGACTTTAATGCCAGTAAAGGGTGGTTTGACCGTTTCAAGGCACGCAACGCTTTTCACAGTTTAAAATTAACAGGTGAGGCGGCATCGGCAGACAATGTAGGCGCTGAAACTTTTAAGGCTATAACTTTTAAAAATTTTATTGAAAAGGATTGGTATACAGCCAAACAGGTTTTTAACCTTGACGAAACTGGCCTATTTTGGAAGCGAATGCCAAGCAAAACATTTATTTCTATTGAGGAGAAAACTGCTCCTGGATTTAAAGCTGCTAAAGATCGCTGCACATTACTCTTTGGTGCAAATGCTTCTGGGGATTTCAAACTTAAACCACTGATGGTTTACCATTCAGAAAACCCCAGAGCACTAAAAGGCTGTGACAAATATATGTTGCCTGTATTGTAGAGGTCGAGTAAAAAAGGCTGGATGACGGGTAAAATATTTCATGATTATATTTCACTAGTGCTGCAAAATGATTTAAAAGTGTATTGCTATGAAGAAAAGATTCCTTTTAAAATTTTGATTCTGGTAGATAATGTTCCAAGCCACCCTCCTGAAATAAGTGAAATAAATGAGAACATTAAAGTTATGTTTCTACCCCCGAACACTACGTCCATATTGCAGCCTATGGACCAAGGTGTTATTTCAGCTTTTAAAGCCAACTATCTTAAACATACATTTTCTTTACTGATTAAAACTTGTGATGCTGATGATAAATTATCTCTATTAAGGACTTTTGGAAACAGTTCAACATCAAAATGGCTATTGATATCATAGGCAAATCCTGGAATGAATTGAAACCTAAATGTATGAATGGTGTTTGGAAAAATGTGTGGCCAGAAATCGTCAAATATGATGTAGAAATGACTGAAAATGTCAGAACAACATCAAAAGATATTGTGGATATGGCACAGCTTGTGGGATTCACAGACGTAGATGAAGCGGATGTTGATGAATTGATTACACTACAAGAAGAGCTAAGTACCGAAGACCTATTAACAATAGAAGATGATAGGTTTTCTGAAGGATCTGATAAGGAAGAAGAACCTGAAAGTGTTAAAACCTTGACTAGTAAAGGAATGGCAGAGGCTTTCTGTATGATTAATAACGCTTTAAATTATTTAGAAGAGAACGACCCAGATGACACGAAGAGTGCTAAGGTTAAAAGGGAAGTTGAGAATGTGATTAAGTATTATCGTGAACTATATACCAATAAATTAAAAACAACAACCCAGCTCTCGATTAAGACATTTTTCTCCCAAACAGCTGAAAAGGTACAAACACCTGGTAAGCAGACGTTAGACGTAAACAAAGGCGGGCAGTCTGACCCTCCCAGCCCAGTGGCAGGCACATCAAAAGATTGAACTACTGTATATGATGTACTTTTTTAGTTATGTACTGTACAGTACTTTTATTACTTTTTAATATCCTTTTCTCTTTGAATTTAATTTTTAATTAAAGTATGCCTATATACATTTATACTGTACGTTCTTATTTTGTTTGTTCATGTAGTAGTCAAATTTGAATTCAGTAAAAGGTGTTGATGAATTATTATAGGCCTACATTTTTATTATATTTCCAAAACAATTAATTAATCTTTTGATAATCTTATGATATTGTAGTTTGAATTGCGTACAGTACTAATAAGCAGTAGGCCGGCCTGCTGTGGCTACAGTGGCGTAACCCGCTTTAGCTCCGACTCGTTATACGCGGTTTCGTTATAAGCGGCGCTTAGGCGGAACGTATCTACCGCGTATAACGAGGACTACCTGTACTTAGTTTGATAGGTTGGACAACTGATAGGACCATTATTTTATTTCAAGTGTCTATAAAAAAAATGTGATGGCTAATTTTAAAAAGTCTGTAAGTTGAATTTAATTTTCCCCTTTTTACGAATTTATAGTATACAAACTTTTGTACATTTTTTCATATATATTCTTTACACATATTATAGTAGGTGAATTCAAATTAATATAAGTGTTATTTTAGCTGTAAAATATTGCAGTATGTAATTCTATTCATGTAGATTTATTTTTTTACAGGAAATTGATCGTGTCTTTTAATCCTGGAAAAACTTCAGCAGGACACATGGTTGGTGAAAAAAATTTGAATATGAACATTCCAGGAGAGATAGTAATGCCTGTGTACAGAGCTATTAAAATGCGGCAGCTGAATATTCCAATAAAGATCAAAACTTATCCGTAAGGAACTAATCGTTTTCTTTATTGCTTCAATATTATTTTTAAACTGTTATTAGTTTACTGGCAATTAGTTTTAAATGTGTTTTACTAATATGAGGTTCATTTTAAAAATTCATTGTGCATTGCATCCAAGCAGATTTTCATTTGACTTCAGTTTAAGGTTAGCCAATCTTGGAAGTTTCTTGTCGGGTAGCCATTCAGTGAAGTGATTAAAACGGGGATAATGCTACCACTCTATATTTTTTAAGTTATACCTTAACTTGGTGTGATTAAAATGGTAGTTATATCTACCCCATAGTTGTACCTTCTTTTTTTCCAATTTAGTAGTTATAACTCCTCTTTTGATGTTATTAAAGTGAAGATATATTGACATAGGTATAGTTATAACTTCAATATTTGGGAGTCAGGGGACAGGCACACTATACTTAACAAGTTGCCACTCCACTTCATAATGGCAATGTTTGTGCGTTTAAGGGAGAGAAGAACGTTTTTAGAAAGAAGAGTGCTGAACAGGTGCAAGGAGGTTATGTGTTTTGAAATAGAAAATATCGATTTTGTGACATCTGAATTCCTGCCGCAAAGTGATGAAACTCGTGGGAAAGCACTCTCTGCATATGGAGATTTTCCTTCGTTACACTGCTTCCAGAGCGGAGTAGCCAAAGACATTGGAGTTGACCGTTCAACAGTGTGTAAAAATATTAATTATATGATGGTTGTATACTGGCACAAAGTTGATAACTGGATTCATTTTCCTAGCACAGTTGAAGAGATCAACAACTCAAAGGTCATGTGGCAAACACACTTTAGTGTACCAACACTAAAGTGTTTTGGGTGCATTAGACTGCACCCAAATTGAAATAATTAAACCGTCCATGTTTGGTGATGAATAAATTGCAAAGGATATGCAAGTGTCAATGTCCAGGCAACCTGTGACGCAGAAGCATTTGTGCTGAATGGCCAGGCTCGGTGCATGACTCAAGAATATGGAGGAGTGATGTTCGAAACATAATTTCTCTATATGATAGTGCTGCTTGTTTGCTTGGTGACTCTGACAATGGTATCGCCTCGTGGTTGATTACACCTTTAAAGACATCTCAAGAGAACATTCAGCGAAGATTCAATCGTATTCACGCAAGAGAAAGAGTTATAATAGAGAAAGTATTTGGAAGCTCAAGAAAAGATTTCCAGTTCTTGGAAACTGTGTAAGAGTGTCACTAGAAAGAGTACCAGAACTAGTGGTATGCTTTCCTGTTCTACACAATGTTGCTAAAAATCTAAAAGACACTTTAAATTTTGAAGAAATGGGTGAAGATATGTATGTTATGAATGAAATGATTGTATAAGGAGATGAAGATATGTATGATAATGTTGCAACAACAATACAACGTGGTGAACAAAAGGGAAATGACATTTTGCCTTTTATTTAAACGTATATCTAATTGTCAGTCATATATGGCAATTTATTTTTTATTATGTCTGACTTTTTTCTTATCATGTATTATAAATGTAATTTTAATCTATTTGTATTGTATAAATGCAACCTAAACCTACCATTCCTGTTCCTTGAGTAAATAAATAAATAACAAAGAAAAAAATAAATAAAACAATAATAAATAAATCTAAAACATATTTCATTAAAACATAGCCTTTGCCTTTGTACACAGCCTAAAGGCGGTGGACATACGGGCACTCGCGTAAGTCCCGTGTACTGTCGCCCACTGTATTTCTGTGCCACCTCCACCTTGTCCCTTGCCCAGTTGCCCGACCTGCCTAAAGGGGGGCAACAGTATACTGTACTAGGTTCTATTGTCACGTGTTCAAGTACACTTCTTGTGTAAATGTTCTTTTTTTTTATTTATATTTATTTACTCAAGGAACAGGAATGGTAGGTTTAGGTTTCATTTATTCAATACAAATAGATTTAAACTGCAATGACAATATGTCATAAGTAAAAATGCCTGACATTTCGTCAATATGTGTTTCCTTTTCAACTGTATCGTTCTTTAGTTTTTTTAGTTGAATCTTCTTTTTAATTTAAATTTTGTGCAATTTATATTGTTGCAAGAGAACAAGTCTCTGTAGTTGAGGAGTTGTTAAATCGTTAGTTTCTTCGGTTTCGTGGGTCAATAATCTTTTGGTATTAGGTCTTACATAGTTTTCATCAGAATTTGCAGATTTCTGACTTATTTTTTTTTTTTTTGCAGATTTTTTCTGACTGGTCACATGAAATTTTTTTTTTCCCACTTAACTCCGATTGTTGCAACCCTGCTGCACAACTTCCAGGTACTTTGTTAAATACTAGGTTGTCAGCTTCACCCAACAATGACAAAATGAGTATTTCCCAGTTCTTTCAATTTAATTTTTTTGTTTCCCGTTGCTTTTACATCTGATTTAAAAAAATCTTTTCATATTTTGCAACATTTTGGACATTTGTGACTGCGTATCTTGGCCTGTAGCTTGAGCGTAGGTTGCGCAAATGTTTTCCCACGTCTTCTTTTTTTCAAAAATAACTCGGTAATCTAGATTTTTCAAAAACAGCAGTTTAACAAATAAAGCCCTGTCTGCGAGTTGTCGGCCAACTTCCCATATGTCTTCTGAGTCCCATCTATCTTCTGATGAAGACATGGTACTATTGTCTACAACTGTTCCAACAATTAAATATCACTAAACCCTGTACTGACCTATGCTGAAGCTGTCAGGTGAATGATGAATCACACAACAGACAGCGACGGCACAGAGTGGCGGAAACAAGTACAGACTTGAAAGGAAGATACTGCTACACTGGAGTTGTATCTACCCGTAGATATATCTTTTTCAAGTTTTTCCGGTTCGAGGTAGTTCTAACTTCGAAATGTTAGCGTTTGTTTAATCACTCCAATTTGGGATAAAACTATCACTTCAAGGTAGTGACTACTAAGTAGTCAACCAATTGTAGAACACGCTCAATTAGTCAGTTTTTTAAATGCAAAAAAGGTGTCCTGATGAAAATTCACCAGCATTTTGTTTAAGTTTACGGTGAAGATGTAGTAAATGATAAAAATGTGCACCAATGATTGGTGTAATAAGGTGTGAAAATATAAACTTATATTCAAAACGGTTGCTCTCTGGCAGCTTCCCTTTGAGTTGTTGAACAAATGTTGCACTGGTCTGTGGTATGCTCAGCCATTTGCCATTTGATCACATGAAGCTCTTGTTCAAGGTTCACATTGTTATGATTGTCTTTGAAATAATAACAGGATGTCTATTAAAGTGTTTTTCTATACTTTCAGCTCAAGTATGATAAAGGAAAAACTGAACATGTTAAGCCTTCACTCAAGAAACTCAATGCGATCACAGAATTCTTTGGATTACAGGCCAAAAATCCCCTTGCATACAGAAGTCATTGAGATAGATGTTGTATTTGTAAGTTTGTATTTGATTGTTGCTATTTATTTAATTTATATTTTGTAGTTGTGCTGTTAATGCACTGTTTTTTATGTTTGCATTATAGAATGTAATGTGAATATGGTAATAAATTACCTTTTTAAAAATAGTTTGGTTTCACAAAAGCAATTGGTTCCACATTTCTTTTAAGTTGACATTTGTTTATATCATGACGATCTACTTCAAAATCATATATTTAATGTATTCTACTAAAAGAGTCAGGTTTTAAAATCATCTTAGTTTCAATATATATTATGATTTTACAAATAAATTAAATAGAGTTAGTCAAATAAAAAAACCTGTTTATGTACATTGAGTGTAGAATATATATAAAATCCATTTACCACTCATCACTACAAAGGTTTATCTTGGCCCCTAGAGGCTCACTAAGAAAGGATTATCCCCTCTGACCTCAGGACTATGTTCTACTGGCCTCCAAAATTCTCATTGTATTCTTATGTAGCTATATTAATTGATTGATTTATTTGATTAAAGGTTGTTAAATAAAATAAAATTGAATTAAAAAGAGGTTGGGTAAACTTTTAAAATGAAAAATAACTGAGTACAGGAGTAAATTATACATAACATCAACTGTTCTAAATTGGATATTGGATTAAATAATTTGAATAATAGTAGAAAAATAAATAGTAAACTGAAAGCTTGCTGCACATTTTGATTATATAATCAAATTCAATAATGTGACTGGCTAAGCGGGCGAGTATAGCTTGTATATATATTTATAAAAGAAGAAGTGACAAAAATCAAAATCAATTCAGAGCCTTTACTACAATAGGTAGGCTTTTGAAATTTTGACAGTACCTTCAAGGGTAAGTGTGTGCTAAGAAAGGATTTTGTGAAATTTTAATATTGAGGTGCAAAAACCATAATTTTTTGTAAAATGTTTATAACTCTATAAGAAATACATGGAGGTCAATCTAAAAATTTACGTACAGCGTAAACTGTTAAAGATCAATTTTTACAGCACCTTTGTTTTATGGTGTTAGCGTGTGCTAAGAAAGGATTTTTCAAAATTCCATCCCTGAAGGGTAGAAACAGCCCTTAAACGTTTATAAAGGCCGATCTAAAAATCAACATACAGCGTAAACTGTAAAAGATAGCTACTTGAAAAATTTACAGTACCTTCGTTTTATGATCTTATTGTGTGCTATGAAATGATTTTTTGAAATTCTATTTCTGAGGAGTAGAAACACCCCCCGAACATTCCATTTTTCCCATAAGAATAACATTGGCATTAATTTAATTTAACAACTTATTTAAAACAACTGATATACAAAAACATAAACATGACGCAAATTTGTTACAAATTTGATCAATTACTGTATAATGTTTATTTGTTGACAAATTAGTTAGATTTAAATTATTTTTAGTTGTATGTAAATAATTCTTTCTGAAGGTTGTTAATGTGTACTTATTAATTCCCTAAAAGAGAGGTTTCATCATTTTCATATTTTATATTACTCAGATCTTTTTTCTTGCCTTTTTTCAAGACATAGTTGAATCTCTGAATAAAGGCGTGGATGGCGATGGCAAGGATGTTCCTCACCGTGTGATCGAGGTTCGTGGGAATGGTGCATGCCTATTTTATTCTCTGTCTTATACTGCACACGGTTTCGTGTCTCAAGCATTTGAGGTACAGGTAGCTTTTGTGACTTACTATGATTTTTGTGACCATATTACAGTGACTTACATGTCTAACAACTGGAAGAGATCCAAATCGTTCCCTATGAGTCGGGTAGGCCAACAATACTCCAATAAGCTACAATAAATATCTGGAAAGTCCAAATGTGAGACTTGCGGTACTTCTTGTGAGCTCAAGGCAGCGAGAGACATTTTCCTCTTTGAGTTTGAAATATATCAATGATGGCAAACTTCTGGCCAAGTATGGAGAGATGCAAGGGATAAACAACGTCTCCGGTTCAGGGGAAACCATTTGAAGGCCATTTCGACATCTTACTTGTTGTGACATCAACATCTCCTTCATCTATGAGAACATGTCCACCCAGAACCTCCTCTGATCCTATGGACTATCTGACCCTCCTATATTCCATCAAAGGGTTTCTTTCATTTTTTATGTATAGACATTTAACATTTGATGAACTATACTGAAATATTCATTTTTATCAAGTATCACAATTGTATTACTTTTATCAGCTTTTAGATAAAAAACATCTTTTTCTTTTAACTGTTTCACAATATTTGTATATTTATTTTTTTGAGATTATACATGAGATATTAATCGTTCCTTTGTATTGTGATTGTTATGTTTTATAGCATTTAAAACACTAATTAAAATACCCAAAAAAGAAAAATCTGTTTGGAGAAGTGTTACATATGGATCTCTAATGTAAATTTATCATTTAAATGTACATCAAAATTAAAATATTTACTTGGAAATCCAAAGGACAAAATTAAAACTGAAGAAAAGTCTGGAATTTATAAAATTGAATGTGACAATTGCAATAAAAAATATATTGGTCAAACTAAAAGAAAAATTTCAACAAGATTAAAAAAACAAAAATATCATTTTAAAAATTATCAAGAGGAGAAATCAGCGTTAGCAAAACACTGCATGTAATTTACTATAAGAAGTTCAAAATAAAAAAACAATTATATGCTTATGAAAGCTTATATATAAAAACATTCAAAGAAATTCTTGTTAATAACGAGCCAGGAATATTTGAAAACTCACCGCTATTATTTTAAATTTATAACATTTTTTTATATATATATTTTTATTATTTAAATTATTCCATGTTTTATTTTTATTTTATCATGTGTTTTTTCAAATCAATCAAATTTAAACCATGTTAATTTACTTTATGTGTCTGAAGATGGTAAATGTTACTGAAAGGCCTAACGAAATAAAAAAATTATTTACTGGAGTGTTTGTTTCATCTTATAAATAGGCGTATCTTTTTTTTTTTTACACAACTTTTTAGCCTAAGTTCATACACTAAAATGCTTTTATGTTTACAAATACTTTTAATTTGAATTAAGAAAATCATAAATTTCATACATTTTGTATACAATTTTAAAGTTTGCGAGCGAAGCCGCAACAGTGTGCTAGTTATTTATATATATATATATATATATATATATATATATACATACAGGGTGTTCAAAAATTGTGGGGATAAACTTCAAGAAAAGAGTAAATAGGTAAAAATAAAGAAAGAAGTTTCTATGAAGCTGTGTCTTAACTTGCTTAGTTTGGTGACTGTCTGTCTGTGTGTTTAAAAAAAAATACCTATCTCCCAAACGCTATTAGATATAGTTTTGAAACTTGACATGAATATTTAACTTCACATCACCTAATATACTCTAAAATAATATTTTCACCCATTTCAAAATGGCGGCCATTTAAAAATTGTAATGCTAAATTTCATAAAAACCAAAGCAAAACAAAAAATTGTCATGATACCTAATATTTAGCTTAAAACAAGGCAAATCTTTTGTTACCTCATTTGTTATAATCGGACAGTAAATAACTGAGAAAATGTTATTTTTCTGATTGTGTGCAAAATTTGACTGGTGGTTTTGTTCAAGTCAATAGACACAAGTATACTAAAATTGCAAAAACACTTAGCATAAAATGTGCCAGCCTACTACTTTTGCTTAACTGATGTAACAGTTCAATTTGCCAGCGTGTATCAGTTTAAATTAACTGATGAGAAGTAACAGGAAGTCAGGCATACAGTTACTGTTGAACCGCATCAGCTCAAACGATCTAGCAAGTCGTCTTGAGTATTCACTGAATGACAAATACAAACTGATTTATTTAAGATTCGCATCAGTTTTCATATTTCTACAAGAAATCAACCGACTGTTGTGTTGTCTGATACAAGTAGAAGCAAAACAGGCGAGCAGGATGTATGGGATATCCATTTCCTGTTGCATCAGGTGGTCTTGCGCATCAGTTAATTTTCCCATCAGTTAAATTGAATCAACTGATGCAAAGAAACTGATGCGGTTACTTTTGGCCATCCCTAGTTTCAAAACTATATCTAATACTGTTTGGAAGATAAGGTATTTTTTTAAAAACACACAGACAGACGCCAAACTAAGCGAGTTAAGACACATCTTCATGGAAACCTTTTTTGTTTATTTTTACCTATTTAATCATTTCCTGAAGTTTTGCCCTACATTTTTCGAACACCCTGTATGTATTTATCGTATACATGTATATTTATTCTTTGTCACAAATCTTATATTTTCTCTTTATTATTTGTATGTGCTGCAGGTAGTGGCTGAGCTTAGTTTTTTAGTTGTTCTAAATGTAGACTGAACTGTATGTTTTTTTCTTTAAATTTTCTAATTGAAATACTAACCACAAAAACTAGCTGCAGTGGTTAGTCAATTTCCAAGCATGTACAAAAATTGAAACCATGTTGTATATTGATCTAAATAAATTATTATTGTATTCAGTTCGGAAGAAAAGTCCTGGAACTGATTATCAATTTCTGAATGATTAAAGGTAAAGGAATAAAATTTGGCACATCAATATTACACCTATCAATCTACTTTTTGATGTTACTACCCTTTTTCTGTCATATCAGAGGGATGGCCCGCAAGGTGTCGGAAAAAATTTTAAATGAGAGCTTAGGTCAAGTAGTACATCAACTTTAAGGTCTATAGTAGTAGAATATAAACCCACAAATCTGACATCAAAAGGTTTGCTCTTTAAAAAATAGTGCTACTCCACAAGGAGGTTAACAAAAATATTAAAACTAGCATTGGTCAAGATGTAACTTTTGAAATAAATGTAATTGAACTTTGGTGTTATATTCATGTCTATTTACCAAACATTTATACATATTTTACATGTTTTTCACATAGCCATTTATTGCTGTTTGAGGTCATTGTTGTTGAGTATATTGTTGATAGTTTCCAATCATAATGAAAGACAGCGTTATGAAAATAACCATGCTATTTAACAAACAAAAAATAAATAAATAAGAAAAATTATTAACCCATTCGCCAATTGTCACAGAACCGTTCCGTGATGGTAAGAGTGCCTTTTAAATATTATTTTTTAAATAAACTATTGCATCATATGGTAAAAAATAACAATAAAAACAATCAGTGGTGACCGAAATACTGTAAAAAAACATATGAGCTACCACTTGAAGCATTTAAAACCTAAAAATATGTCGCAAATTGGAAATATCACGTGCCTATGATGTTTTGTGTGACAAAATACTACGTTTTGCTCACTAAATTTATATGTGTGACAATAATGTTAAATCTATTGTTACTCTATATGCTTCAATATTACATCATGTTCCTTATCAGCTTTGTAATAATCAGCTGGTTTGTTTTACAGTCAAAAAATTGAGATGTGATGACGCAGTTTGTTTATGTTGGCATGATAGCACGCATACTTCATGACGTTTGAGTTTGTTGATATAGCTTTTAGTTTCTAATTGTACAGGGTGGCGCAAAAAGAACGCATGGATTTGAGTAAAGTAGTACTAGTGGAGGGGAGCGGTCAGTGACCGCTGAGCGACGCCATTTTGTTGGTTGAAGCGTCCAGTTTTAGTAGCAATGGAGCAGTGGAACGTGCAGCATCGCGTGTTCGCTGTTGAACACTATTTCAAATCAAATGAATCTGTCATCACTGTTCAACGAAAATATCGTTTACAGTTTAATGTCGCGCGTAATGGTTCGGTACCTGATCGCAGCTCGATACTTCGTTGGGTTAACTCGTTTCGTACAACAGGATCAGTGTTGAAGAGTAAATCGACTGGTCGCCCTCATACGGCGCGAACTCCGCAAAATGTTGAAAGTGTCAGAGCCTCAGTTCTTGAAAGTCCTCACCGCTCGACTAGACGGCGTGCTCCGACCTTGGGGATATTACGTCGATCGCTACAGCGCATCCTGACATGTGAGTTACAATTCCACCCTTACAAGATAATGATTGTTCAGAAGCTCCATGAACGTGATTTTCACGAACGAAGAGTTTTTTGCGAGAGAATGCTTGATGTCGTTGGAAATGACAATAATGTTGTAATGCTGAGTGATGAAGCTCATTTCCACTTGAATGGCTCAGTAAACAAGCAGAATTGCCGCTATTGGGCAGCTCACAACCCACAGGAAATGCATCAAAAACCACTGCATTGTCCTAAAGTTACGGTATGGTGTGGGGTCTCTAAAATTGGTATCGTTGGACCTTATTTTTTTGAAGAGCGTGACCAAACAGTCACTGTTAATTCTGAACGATACGTGACAATGCTACGCACATTTTTGCAGCCAAATATCGAACAAACATGGTTTCAACAGGATGGAGCCACAGCCCACACGAGTATCAATCTATGGCTGTCGTTCAAGGAATGTTTCTTGGTCACGTGATTTCACGTTTTGGCGATCTCCATTGGCCTGTATGTTCGCCAGATTTGACTCCTTGCGACTTCTTTTTATGGGGACACATGAAATTCAAAGTTTATCGTCGTAAACCTCGGTCACTCGAAGAATTGAAGGCTGCAATAAGTGAAGAAATTGCCGCTGTATCACAGGACACTTTGAACAAAGTTATGGAAAACTTTGAAGAGAGACTTGCAATGTGTATTCATGCAGAAGGACGCCATCTTTCTGATGTTATTTTTAAAAATTAGTTAATTGTCTTATAATTATTAACACCCTACTCTCAAATTGGGTTGTTTGATGATTGTTTTGGTGTAATTAAAATTTTGGTGTGATTAAAATTAACCAACTTATAGCCTTTTAAAATCCATGCGTTCTTTTTGCGCCACCCTGTATAATAAAAAGTTAGTTTTATAATTTTAAAATACTTAAATTCTACATATTTATTAATTTTAATAATAAATTGAACTCCCTCAAGTTTTATCTTCTTGTAGATCTAGATAAACATTATTTTGTATGTTGAGAGTGGGGAAAAGCATCAAGAACTTGCCCAATTTGTTTTGGACTTGATAATCGTTCACATGAGCAGAAGTTTAAGTTTGGTAACTAACCTTGACGCAAATGAGCTGAATAAAAAGTCTGTGAATCTTTAGCATCAAAGATTAAGAAAAAGTTGTTCATTTCAGCCCAGTTAGTAAGCTGTCTATCATTCTCATTGTCGGTGTTGTAACCCCATTGGCTATGGTGACTGTTGAATTCCCCCACATAGAGGATAGGGTGTTCAAAACTTGGCAAAATCCTATCATTAGGCCACTGGATATTAGGAGGCTTATAAACATTAACTATTGTATTGTAAACTTGAATTGCTAAGACTAATATTTACCATCAGAGCTGTTATGAATAACTGAAACATTGTATATGTCATGCTTTACATAAATTGCAATACTGTACGCCCTATGCCCAATTGAATTAACAAGCCTGTATTCAGGAATATTGCTTCTTGCACTATTATTGTCTTCTATGAATGTCTATTGGAGTGCAAGGATATCTACACTGATTTCTAGAAGGACTTTACTGATGCACTCACTCTTCACCTTGCTTATGCAGCGTTAAAATGAAGTACATTTAAAACAGAACCTATTATTTTGAAATTAGCTTGGTCCTCAAAAAGATCTTTTTTATTTTGTGTGGTAGCTGCATAGTTGTTGGAAGATCAGAAATTCGTGACAGTCTAGCTACCAGGTTTGTTGCTGGTTTAGAACTACCCAGGGGGTATGTATAGCTTTAAAGATTTGCTGTGGACATGAACAATATCACCCCCTAAACACATTATAGGGAAAGATAGGTATATAAGACATAATGTATATTATTTGTACAATAATATTTGTAACTATCAAGATAAAACCTTAGATCTAGTTATTACAAATATTGATAGCACTTATGTCACACGCTGTCAAGACCCATTAGTGGGGGAGGATCCTTATCATCCGGCATTGGAGGTGGGGTTTGCTATCGCTACTCCTTTATCTTGTAGGTCAGGGGCAAGTGCGGAAGGTGGCTATAGTTTTCATAAAACAGACTTCCTACAACTTTATCACCATATAGCTAAAATTAATTGGGATGAATTATACTCAGTTACAGATGTAAATAAGGCACTTGATATTTTTTATGGTAAAATATGCATAGTTCTTAACAAAACTTGCTTAAAAAAGAATTCAAAACCATGCAAGTATCCCTTTTGGTTTACAAAAACAATAATATCAAATATAAAATTGAAAGAAAAGTTACGTAAAAAAATTAAGAGGTATAATAAACAAGAAGACATTGAAAGTTTTAAACACGTTAGATCACTGGTGAAAAAAGATAATAAAGCTTCATACTCTAATTACATACATGACATTGAGGACAAAATTCAATCTAACTCTAATAAGTTTTGGCAATTTGTAAAAAGTAAAAAAACAGTTAAGAATAATATGTTAATAATGGAGTACAATGGGATGCAATTAAACAGTGGTAGTGATATTGCTAGTGCCTTTGAGCAATACTTTAGTTCAGTTTATAGTAATTATACTGAGGAACCTCTTGCAAGTAAGGTGTTAGTAGAACCCTCGTTGCCGGGCGTGTCTTACCTGTCCCTGACCCGGGTTACACGGGTGGACGTGTGTCTTGCAATAAAAAAGCTCAAATCAACATGTACCACAGGGCCAGATTTTTTGCCACAATACCTATTTAAAGGATGCGCAGATTTTTTAATTGAACCCCTTACTTTTATGTTTAATTTAAGTTTAAAAACTGGTATTTTTCCTGAAAGATGGAAAGTTACAAAGGTAACACCTATTTTCAAATCTGGTAAAGAATCTCAAGTCGTTAATTACAGACCTGTTGCTGTTTTATCAGTACCAGCTAAGATTTATGAGTCAATTATACACAAATTTTTATTTCATCACTTCAGTAAATACCTTTCACCCAGTCAACACGGTTTCATTCCGGGTAGATCAGTTAACACGAATTTGTTGTCTTTTACTAACTATATATTATCTGGTTTGGACTCAATGACCCAGACAGACGCCATATTTCTCGACCTGGCCAAGGCTTTTGATAGGGTGGTTCATCTGATTTTGTTAAAAAAATTACATTATTATGGTTTGTCTGATAGTCTAATTCACTTGTTTACATCTTATTTGGTTAATAGGAAACAGTTCATATATTACAAAGGGCAAAAGTCGTCAACTTTTATAGTGCAATCAGGTGTACCTCAGGGCTCAAATTTGGGACCTTGTTTATTTACAATTATGATAAATGATTTGTGTGAGAATGTGCATTCTGTAAAAGCTTTACTTTTTGCGGACGACTTAAAACTGTTTCAACAAATATACAATCAGAATGATGCTATTGGACTGCAGGCAGATCTTGATAGTGTATATAAATGGAGTGAAACCAACAAAATGAACTTTAATGTATTAAAATGTAATGTTATGACTTTTACTAGATCTAAGATTTGCACTAAAAATGATTATTATCTAAATGGTGTTGCTCTGTCAAGAGTGGACTTAGTGAGAGATCTGGGTGTTTATTTGGATAGCACATTATCGTTTTTAGTACATATATGTAAATGCATTACTGGTGCAAGCCGAATGATGGGGTTAATTATTAGGCAAGGGAAACATTTCAAAAGTTTAAGAACGTCAATCTTACTTTACAGAGCCTTGGTCAGGTCGAGACTTGAATGTGCGGCTCCTGTGTGGAATCCATTTTATTCAACTTATGAAGATGAGGTTGAGCGTATCCAAAAACGATTTTTACGATATCTTTTTTATAAGTCTTAATGTATACACCTATTTAATTCCATACAGTGAGCTGCTGGATATGTTTGGGTTTGAGAGATTAAGCCAAAGGAGACTGGTGATGGGTCAAGTTTTTCTGTGGGGCCTGGTCAGGGGGAGGGTGGATGACTCGGCCGGCTTGGAGAGTGTCTGCTTCAGAGTCCCAAACTTTGATACCAGGAACAAACAGCTATTCCTACTGCCAAATGTTCGCACTGTTGCTCATGCATCCTTGCCTCTTTTCCGGATGATGAGGGAATATAATTCGATGCTTTCAGCGGGGATCGAAATAGACATATTTCTGGATACAGTTAAGGCTTTTAAATATAAATGTCCAATGTTTTTCAAGTCCCATTAACTAAATAATTTATTTTTCGCAAAAATGTTTATTATTTGCCTTCTATGTTTTCATATATTTAATGTAAAATGTGCCTTTAAAAGTCTAGATCATTGTTGTATATATATATATATTTTTTTTTTTCTTCTCATCGTACTATTTATTATATTTATATCGTTGTTTGTTTTGATTAATTGTTAGAATTTATATTTGTTGCCTAGTGATAAGACTTTATATAGACATAGGTTTAATTGGGTGATTATGCTGTAAACCTCCCACAAGAAAGAATAATGTATAAATGTATGAACTGCCTCAATGTAATTGGGTCTAGTACCTGTATTGGAGCATGAAAATAAAATAAATAAATAATAATGGGAAAGATAGGTATACTGACCAAGTACTGAGGGTATCCTAAAAAAAAAATAATCACTCATGAACAAGCAAACATTGAAAAGTCAAAGTTGACCGGAAGGGGAACCTCCTGTACCTGTCCTTTCAGCACACACTGTCTCTAAATTACTAAAGTGGAATCTGCATACCACAGGAAACTAGATTAAGCCAAATGCAAACAATTTTAAAATTGCACTTTGGTTTGGTTTCTGTGTCTGAGCAATATATAAAAACTAAAATATTATTTTTATTGTTGTACTTGTTTTTAATTAATTTTCCATGTTTATTAATTTGTTTAGTTTATTTATATTCGTGAATTGTAGAATATAAAGTTTGTTGACAAATAATAAGGTTAACGTACCTTTGTCGTCTTGAGCTACAAAATCCAATTCATTGGATTACCGGTTTCGGAGCAAGAACTCCTTGGTCACATCCACTGTACGTTGTCAAACACTTAAAACAGTCACATTAAAAACATAACGAAAATTTACATATTTGCAAAAATAAAACACATGATAACATGGCTGGCTAATATGATGGGTCAGATCTGGATTGAGCGTGCAGCTGGAACATACGGTATGGATCTGACCCATCATACCAGCCGGCTGTGTTATCATGTGTTTTATTTTTGTAAATATGTAAATTTTCGTGTTTTTAATGTGACTGTTTTAAGTGTTTGATAACGTACAGTGGATGTGACCATGGAGTTCTTACTCCAAAACTGGTAATCCAATAAATAGGATTTTGTTGCTGAAGACGACAAAGGTACGTTAACCTTATTATTTATCATATGATAAAGCTTAGGAGGCTTTAACAATGAATAAAGTTTGCTGTTAGTTGTTTTTGTTATTGCTGATCTTAAATATTTATTGAGTTGTTTTGTTTGGTGTGTAAGTTTCAATATTCGTGTTTATCCACTTGTTTATTAGTTAGATATTTATTATAATAATATTTGTTTATTTATAGTATACTAGCTGTACCCGCCCGCTTCGCCGGTCATAATATTGAGATTGATTTAGAACCTAATAGCTGAAAGAATTCGAGCATTTTTTGCTTCTTCTACCAATATTAGATTTTTTAGGAGGCATGTCATAAAAAGTAAACTGCAAAACAAATAATTATTTATTTTTTATTTTTACGTTTCATCACATGTTTTAATTACCGAGGAAAAAAGGTTAACACCAAATACAGATCACCTGATCTAGTAAAAGTAGTGTGTGCTACACTCTCAAGGTGAAATGTAGAACTACAATAAATCAAAACATATACAGTACTGTTGTTGTGAGAACTTCAATCTGCTTATGGCATGTGAAACTACATTAACCACACAGTCATATGTTTTTTATAAACAATTCAGATTCTCCATTTGAATAACATGGGATCTTTAGGAGCCGGTGGGGCGGGACCCTGTGGACGGATCTGCATCAAACTTCACAGAAACCATCTCGGGAGTATACAGGACAACATCCTAAAGTTTCATGGCGATCGGTTGGATGGTTTGGCAGCGCATAAACTTCAAACATATATACAAACATCCTCTTTTATAAATATAGATATTGTTGTTATTTAATAAAGTTTAGAATCAAAGAATTTCTTCCCAAAAAAAAAAAAATAATAATTTGTTCAATAAATGAAATGAAATATATCATTTCATTATGATATTTACTTACAAACATATTACATGTACATTCTAAATAATCAATTGTATTAAGAATTGTAAATTAATTCATATAGTTTTTCTCACAAATAGCATAGCTTTTCAGATGAGTCACTGACTCTAACTACTAATGGTGACAATGTTGCTATAAAAAATATTGTGGAGGAAATTTGGTGCCTAGTGCTACATCCTATAGATACAGAAGAGAAGGAAGGAAAGGTCCAGGAATTCAACATACAATTCATGATAAGCACATTTGTAATGCTATAGTCTTATGTCATACAGTAACCTACCTGTTTTTACTGCTTTATTTTAATCTGATCTTAATAGGACGGGTTCCATATAGTCACAATCCGAATAGCTGCAAGGCCGCTGTATTTTATTACCATTCTTGAAAAACCTGTATCTTCTTATTCTGAGTATCAATAAATTTGTATACCATCTGCCATGTATAGAGAATAATTTTGTTCAAAATTGTTTTAGCATGTTAAACATTTATCAAAGTACAAATTGTGTTCCTCCTAATTGTAAAGTAATTCTTGAAATCTTTGGATGGATTTAATAGTTTATCTATCTTTGATCATTTTCTCTGATTGATTTTTTTTTTAAGGTTGACAATGCCAGTCACTTCTACGCTCATGTTCATCCTATTCGAAGTCAGCTCCAGCAGATCCATTCCATTTTGTCTAAACCTGGTTCATTGGTGGAGCTGAGTGGAGATGTAGTGGATGGTTTCACCTACGCTGCACCTTACAGAGATAGGGAGGATGAAGATTTTTTTAATTATCGTGCACATGTTAAGAAGAAATATCATCTCCAAGAAGTTTTGTGGGTGGATGTAAGTAGGTTTGATGAATTGAACTATTTGGCAATTACAAGTTTGAACTTGATAGGCAATTACAGTGTAGCATTTGCATATTTAATTACGAGGGTTGTCCAGAAAGTAAAGAACGTTTTGGTATAGGTCAATAAAAACAAAAGATACGAGGATGAACATTTATTTACAACTATTTATAACCCGACTCTATTTTTCAATAAAATCACCGGAACCGTCAAGGCACTTGGTAGCGTGACACCAATTTTTGAATACCGACGTTATACTCTTCTGCCACCAAGGAATGAAGCCACGTTTTTACTCCTTCTTTGAGATCATCGTCGTCCAAAAAGTTTTTCCCGCCTAAAAACACTTTCAACTTTGGAAACAAGTGATAGTCACTCGGAGCCAGATCTGTACTATACGGAGGATGTCCAAAGATTTGCCATTTGAAAGATTGAAGTTGTGCTTGGGTTCGTGCACTGCAATGAGGCCGAGCATTGTCGTGGATCAGCACCACCTTCGACGACAGCATTCCGCGTAGTTTGTTTTGAATAGCGCGGCGAAGCCGATGCAAGGTCTCGATGTAGGCCGCTGAATTGATTGTTTCTCCTCTCGGCATGAACTCCACATGGATTAGGCCTTTCCTGTCCCAAAAAATGGTTGCCATCACTTTCCTGGTGTTCAAATTTGGCTTTTATTTCCGGTTTTTTTTGGCGAATTCGAGTGATGCCATTCCATTGACTGGAGCTTTGTTTCCGGAGTTCGATACGAAACCCAAGTCAAGAAACCCAAACCGTATCCCAAGTCACTCGTTACGATGCGGTCAAGAAACGCATCACCGTCTTCGTCATACTTAGTCAAAAACTCTAGAGCTGCTCCCATCCGTTTTGTCTTGTGGATATTAGTAAGCATCTTAGGCACCCAACGAGACACATCTTTCGATAACCAAGACGTTCCGTCACTATTTCGTGCAAAAGCGACCTTGAAATTTGTGGAAAAAATGCCAGTAGACCGCTCAAAGTGAAACGCCGGTTTTCTTGAATTTTTTCGTCAACTTTCACTGTCAACTCGTCAGTAACGAGTGACGGCCTTCCACTTCGTTCCTCGTCGTGCACACTAGTTTTGCCTTCATTAAATTGAATGCACCATTTTCTCACCGATGATGAAGAATAAGCCCACTCCCGCGGTGGTGGGGGAACTGCGCTGTCCATGATGCGCAATCGTTCTTTACTTTCTGGACGACCCTTGTAATATTCATTTACAGACTCAACATCACCACCACAATATATATATAATATAACATTTGTCAAGAAGAACCAGAAAATAGAGCATTCATCTGTGTTCACCACAACACAATACTTAATAAAGCAATTAGAAAAACCTTAAAAAAAAAAAAATTGGTTTTAAAACAAATAACAACGCATTTAACATAATACAAAAGAAATCCACTTAAAATTACATAAAACCCAAGATATATTTGACAAATCAGGAATTTACAAAATTGAATGTACAGACTGCCCAAACTATTATATTGGACAAACAGGACGATCATTTAAACAAAGATTTTATGAACACATTCAAACTCTAAAATCAAACAACAGCACTTCAATGAAATCTTCCTTTGCAGAACACTTACTAAACAATAATCACAACTACACAAATATGAAAACAAACATGAAAATTCTAAAATTCGGTTCAAAAAGCAAAAAACTAGATTCTCAAGAAGAACTTGAAATTTATAAACACAACCAAGAAAATCCCAATAATTTAATCAACACCATGTTAACACAAAAAAGAAACCCAATATTCGAAACAATTATACATATAAGAAACAACACACACAATGACAACTAACCACCAAATCAAAAAATATTTACTAATTTAACATGTTTCCTTTATGATAATTATTTATTTAATTTTATTTGTTTTGTAAACACATAACACCTATGAAACCTATGAAGATGGCATAAATGCCGAAACCGGTCGTGTTCATTTAATAAAAAAAAAAACTGTTTAAGGGTGCTCAGTTATTATTTTTTATTATAACATTATCATAAATAGCAGCCCTAGGATTTACAACTTTTCTAATATATATATATATACATACATATGTATATATATATATATATATATACATATATATATAATATATATACATATAATATATATATACATACATATATATATATATATATATTAGAAAAGTTGTAAATCCTAGGGCTGCTATTTATGATAATGTTATAATAAAAAATAATAACTGAGCCCCTTAAAAAGTTTTTTTTTTTTTTTTTTTTTTTTTTTTTTTTTTTTTTTTTTTTATTATTATTATTAAATGAACACGACCGGTTTCGGCATTTATGCCATCTTCATAGGTTTCATAGGTGTTATGTGTTTACAAAACAAATAAAATTAAATAAATAATTATCATAAAGGAAACATGTTAAATTAGTAAATATTTTTTGATTTGGTGGTTAGTTGTCATTAAGTGTGTGTTGTTTCTTATATGTATAATTGTTTCGAATATTGGGTCTCTTTTGTGTGGTGACATGGTGTTGATTAAATTATTGGGATTTTCTTGGTTGTGTTTATAAATTTCAAGTTCTTCTTGAGAATCTAGTTTTTTGCTTTTTGAACCGAATTTTAGAATTTACATGTTTGTTTTCATATTTGTGTAGTTGTGATTATTGTTTAGTAAGTGTTCTGCAAAGGAAGATTTCATTGAAGTTCTGTTGTTTGATTTTAGAGCTTGAATGTGTTCATAAAATCTTTGTTTAAATGATCGTCCTGTTTGTCCAATATAATAGTTTGGGCAGTCTGTACATTCAATTTTATAAATTCCTGATTTGTCAAATATATCTTGGGTTTTATGTAATTTTGAAGTGGATTTCTTTTGTATTATGTTAAATGCGTTGTTATTTGTTTTAAAACCGATTTTGAATTTTTCTTTTTTAAAGGTTTTTCTAATTGCTTTATTAAGTATTGTGTTGTGGGGAACACAGATGAATGTTCTATTTTCTGGTTCTTCTTGGCAAATGTTTCTATTTTTTATTTTTATTTTATGTAATGTTTTGTCGATTGTGGAAGGTTTGTAACCATTAGCCATTGCTATATGTTTGATTACTTTGAATTCTTCATTGAAATCATGTTTGTCCATCGGTACTTCTACTAGTCTTTTAATAAGAGATCGAAATGAAGCCATTTTATGACACCATGGATGATTGGAATTTATTGGGATTATAAGATCTGATTGAGTGTTCTTTCTGTAAATTTTAAATTTATGTTTTGATGAAATTTGATAAATTGTTAAATCTAAAAAGTTAATTTATTTATTTTGGCTTTCCATTGTAAATTTGATTGTTTTAGAGATGGAATTCAGATAGTTTAGAAGTTGAATTTGTTGATCTTTTGTTCCTTTGAATAAGCAAATAATATCATCAACGTAACGAAACCAATAAATTAAGTTTTTCTAAAGGGATTTTTATCATTAATTATTTTTGATGATTCTAAATCATTCAT
The DNA here is from genome assembly GCA_035578905.1 of Stictocephala bisonia. Lineage (NCBI taxonomy): Eukaryota > Metazoa > Arthropoda > Insecta > Hemiptera > Membracidae > Stictocephala > Stictocephala bisonia. The sequence continues at coordinate 1,449,018 of JAQJVL010000179.1, forward strand.
GTAAATATCAGCAAGAAGACCTGAAAGAGGAGATCCCATTGCCAAACCTTCCTCTTGTTTGTAAAATTTATCATTAAATTTAAAGTAGTTCTGATTTACACTTACTTTTGTTAAGTTGATTATATCGTTGATGTTGGATTCAGTTAGGTTATTCGTGCTTTTTTTCTAAATTTCCACGAAGAATTTTTATTGTTTTATTAATTGGAATGTTTGAGTACATATTTTGTACATCAAAAGAAATAAATGAAGAATCTTCTGGAATGTTGATGTTTTTTATATTCTCTATTAACTTTAGTCTGTTTTTGATGTTGAAATTATTTGTGTATTGTATGTTGTTTTTGATAAATTGATTGAGGAACTTGCATAATTTGTATGAAGGGGCATTTTGGTAATTAACCCTTATAGTGCCGGGAATCGCTGTCAGCGACGCCCCTTACTAGTGCGAGAAATGCCAGCGTCGCTGTGAGAGACGCGCTGTATTTGTTATAGTGCATCGTTATGTTTTATTAAATGGCCGCCAGAATAATACCAGACGCTTTGCCAATGACCGCTGCACGCAGTTTCGCTCTTGGACTGTGTCTAGATGACGTAACTGTTCCGTGACAGACACGTAACTATTAATTAATAAAAAAAAATTTTTTTCTCAAGGTTTTTAGAAAAAAATAAAATTTATTACAAAGAAAGGTTAAATATATATACATAGCTCTATAGACCACTTATTGCTCTTTCATTTAAAAAAGAATTTATATAAATATGACTAAAAACATGGATTCTATAAATTTTTACCTGGAACCTTACATTTTGGCCAAAATTGGCCTGGCACTTTTCGCATAGGAAATGCAAAAATGGCCCGGCACTATAAGGTTTAACTACAGGTCTGATTGGGATTCCGTTTTTATATGTTTTAGGTTGGCCTCTCATTTTAGGAGCTTTTGGATTGATTTGTTTTAGTCTGTTCTTTTCTATTGTAGAAAGAATTTTACTTTTTGTTTTTATTGGTTTGTTTTTACTATTTGTTTGTGTTGATTAAATTATTGGGAAAGAAAATCCCAATAATTTAATCAACACCATGTTAACACAAAAAAGAAACCAAATATTCGAAACAATTATACATATAAGAAACAACACACACTTAATGACAACTAACCACCAAATCAAAAAATATTTACTAATTTAACATATGTTTCCTTTATGATAATTATTTATTTTATTTTATTTGTTTTGTAAACACATTACACCTATGAAGATGGCATAAATGCCGAAACCGGTCGTGTTCATTTAATAAAAAAAAACTTTAAGGGTGCTCAGTTATTATTTTTTATTATAACATTATCATGTATATATTAATCTATTTAAAAAAAAAAGTTAAAGATCATCTTATTTTATCAGTCAAAGTTAGGGTTAAGTAGCCCTCCTTAACACAACTTGGGGACCAACGGCTTAAGGGTGACTTGAGAACCACCACCAGTTCTCTGCATGCAAGGATGAGATCGATTAGACGGTCATCCATCCAAGGGACAGTCACGCCTGATGTTCTTTGACTTTGTTAGCACGCAATAACATTGGAACCCTCCGGTCAAGGCCACTGTCAATTTCATCATTTTAGATTTCACTACAAGCCACCACAGACCAAAACCACAAAATCTTGAAAAAATATAATGAGAGATTTTGCACTAGTGTATTTCTTTTTGCAATATACACTGCAGAATTGGAAATGGTTTGTTCTAGGTACTTTTTATTGATTACGGCAACACTGGCAGAATGCCAGCACATGAACTGCGTGAGTTGGCTTCTGAGGAAATGCAGCAGGAGCTAGATGAAATTCCTGCCCTGGCTCTGGAGTGTACTTTGGCTGAGGTCAGTTGCCAAAAGAAAACTATAAATCTTAACTATAGAAATAGAAATTACAAAAACCACTACCACCACAGAACACAGAAATACATAGAATAGGAATGCCTATGTTTACAAACAGGGTCCTGATTTTGCAGTACAGAGTATTTATTCATTATTAGTGTCATTAGTATTTCAAATGCTATAATGAGTAGTTTATTAAATAATTCTGATATAAGGCATTGCATGATGGTATGTTTTAAGCTTCGGTAATGTCAAAGCTTATAACAATGTCAAGAGTCATCTACCTACCAATCACTCCTCAGACAAGTGGGTTATTTAGTGCCCTTTCTGATTAGTGATTATCGACTGAGTTAATTTACTTTCAAGGCTACATCAATTACATTCATAATTAAGGATGGGTCAGTCCCTAAAGTTGGTTCTATCGGTTCTTGACAAAAACCCAGAACCTGAGAACTAATGGAAAAATCTCGGTTCTGCAGTTCCGTTCCAGGAAAACGTAAATGGGGAAATAGTGTTCAAATCAGAAATGTTTCAGGTGTGAAAAGTGCTGATAAACAGTACAATTAAATGACAATATCCGGCCTTAAGATAAACAATATATCTTTGTCAGAAAACATCTGCCCATAGAAGGCCCATCTTCCTTATCAGTATGTGATTTGACCACGAGATAAACAAAATATTTCAGAAAATATTCACCCATAGTCTAGCCACTTCCTTACCAGCATTTAAAAAGAGACAGATAACATTTATGAATAGGAATTCAGGCACAAAGGCAGTGAATTAAAGCCATTCAGTTTTTGTTCAAGGGTCCAGAGTCCAGTCATCCTTTCCCCCTGAGCTCCACCCTTGTTATCTGGACCCTTTCTTATCACTTCCTGTCTGATAAAAACACCTTGTGGAAACATTCCATTCTGTTTACAATTCATCTAACATTCTGGAATTAATTATGCTTCTAGTTTTATTGTGTATTATGAAAAATAAAAGGTTTTTATGATGAACTTAACCCTTTTAAGGCCGACGGGGCCGTAATAGACCCCGCGGTAATAGACACCCATCAGCTATTTTTTAAGTTGCTGGCTTGCTATAATTCCAAAAGCCATGAAACTTCAGGTCCGTGTATCTGAACGTAGTAGCTACATGAAGCACGAAAAAGTTGACTGGAAATAATTTGTTTGAACATCTTAGAAATTTTTGACAGTGAGTAAACAGCTGAGTGGCTCAGTCGTCAGTGCCAGTGATGTTCTGACATTTGTTGTCATCTGCGTTCTTGTGTAGTGATTTCATTTTATAGTGGTTTTTAAAGTTATAATTGTTTAAGTGAAGTAAATATTTACTGCATAGTGTAAATATTATAGTGTAGTGAATAGTTAGTTATTGTATAGTTTAAATATGAGTAAAAGACGTCATAGCAGTTCCCCTGTTAGTGAAGACATGTTGATAAACAACTTCAATTTGTTTGTAAACAATGAATTAAATAACTTTGGAGGTGTTCGGCTTGTTGACAATAGTGATTCAGATGATAATATTGATGATGAATTATTCTGAGGATAGTGTACCAGAATCTTTCTTGAACTTTGGGCAAATTGAACGCAATGGTGACTTTTCATAAAATTGCTATAAAACTTTACTTTTATAAAAGGTAGCCACATCAAATTTGTTTCAATTTACTAGTAATCAAGTTTATTCTAGTGAGTATGGTTCTAATATTATTTGTACTATTATGTAATTATATGATATAAAATGATTTTTAATATTTACTATATGCGATAAAACTAAAATTTTGTATTAATTCTTATTTTTTTTAACTTTTTAATTGCTGCAAAATAATATTTTATTCCCAACAGAATATTTCATGACAATTATACTGATATAACATTTATTCATTTGTAATGATAAATAAGAGAATTATGAATTTTTAACTAAAACAATGCTCTAATGGTAAAAAATGGCTTGGCCTTCAAGGCACATTACCTGAAAAATGTGTTGGCCTTAAAAGGGTTAAGATATTAGAGTTTATTTATTTAGGCTTGTTTTTAATAATTTTAAAAAAGAATGCATAAAAACCCTAGGGAATTAATTGGATTGAAAAATAAATTTTTAAAATTAATATTGTGTCAAAACTAAATAAAATGAGTCTTTAGCATTTTTATTTTTAAATAGTTAATTTTATTTTAGTTATTTTTTCTTTTTACAAAGTCTTAAGGGATTAAAGTTTTTAATTGCATTGACTTAACATTTACTGACTCAAAATAGTTTATTATTTCTTACATTTAAAACATAATCTATAGGCCTACTGTAATTTTTAAAAACATTTATGGTATTATTGGCTTTATAGTTTTTTATGAATGTGAGAGCATTTATATTTTCTTAATTTAGTATTATCGCCAATTAAGAAAAGAACCAATAGTTAATAAAAATAGTTTATTTTTCAATTAAATTTTTTTTTTAATTAACACTTTGAACCCTAGGCCCTAATACATGGATCGGCATGCCTCCCTAAGGATATTTTGGTAATTTAAAAAAAATCAGTGTACATACAGCATTTACATAATTATAACATGTTATATATCATTTTAAAGGCAAAGAAACAAGCTTTTTAAAAATGTATATACATAAAAGGTTTATTCACCAAATAAATTATTTACATAGAGTTGAATATTATGTACAAATAGTAAAAAAAATTGCTACATAGATCTTTAGTCCAAGTAGTTGGCCTTAGTGTGGTATTTTTTAAAGCAAACAGGCACACAAAGTGGCACTGTGCATTCTGGACACCACCAGGAAGTTTCCTTCCTTCCAGCTTTGCCTGTTTCTTCTTTGCTTTTTTCTGAGCATACTTTACATACACGTGTAGGTTGAGCTCTCTTGTCTGTTGGGGGAATCTTGTCCGGAAAGTGTCTGGCTGTAAAACATAAGAGCTATGAAGTAATAGTAACATATTTCAATAGTAAAAGTAGTTGAAAGTTCATACTTTGTATATAAAATACACAGATACATATACTAAATATAAATTACCTAAAAGTTATACATACAAGCTATTAAAAACATCTTACCTGTCAGTCGATTGGAAGGCAAGCTTGAAGAAGCTCCACCATCTCCAGCACAAGCAAGCTCTCCTCCTTTTTCACCTAAAGCTTTTCCAATAGATATCATAAAACGGTACAGGTGGCATTTATTCTTCAAATGTTGTGGTCTTGACTCACTATACAGTATATAAGCATTAGCGATTGCAGTCATGAACAGGTGGAAGAATAATTTTTTCCACCACTTCATTTGCTTCCTTTTGAATGGGTAGTAGGCAATAATTTGATCAGAACGATCTACACCTGTTTTATTTTTATTGTAATTGATTATCACATCAGGTTTTGATTTTGTTTAAAGCCTCCTTTCGAAAGGACTAACACATCGGAAGCAGTCATTTTATGTGCTGAAGAGAGAGCCAACACATCTCTTTTATCCTTCCATTTTAGACATAACAAGTGATTTCTTCTCATAAAGACTGTTTCATTTGTCTTCAGTTTTTATGTAACTACGGTTTTTGGCAGCTCTTTTCTATTCCGCATACAAGTCCCTACGGCTTTAGTGTTATTGGCCCACAAAAAATCAAAAACAGCTGGTGAACTGTAAAATCTATCCATGAAGACAGTATGTCCTTTATCTAAGTAATGATGAAGAATTCTTTGAAAAAGGCCAATTATAGAGCTATTCTCAGTCTTACCTGTGTATACCTCCATTTTCAACACATATCCAGTCAGGGAATCACAGACAATGTAGAGTTTTATCCCATATTTGTCAGGCTTGTTTTTATTGTAAACTCTGAAGTATATCCTTCCACGAAAACCACAAGTGCCTTCATCTACAGTAATATTTTCATGAGGATAATATGAAGCTGGAAATGCATTGAGCAGGTGGTTGATGAATGGACTCGTCTTGTGGAGAGGATCATGGCCAGGCTGATTGTATGAAACAGCTGTACTGTTATCACTAATATGAAAATTAGCAAGGATTGCCAAATAGCGGTCACGAGCCATAACTGAAGGTGCATAAACACTTGCAATAAATTTATCTGTTGACCAATAATCTGCCAGTTTAAATTTTTTTACTATGCTCATATGTAAAATTATTGAGAAGAACAAATAGTTCTTCTATTTGTTTGTTCATGAACTATATAAGAACAAACAATATAGTTCATGAAGTTTGACTGTTTTCCACTGTCCCCAAATACTATTTTTTTTTTTTTTAGTTTGTCAGATCTCCTAAGTTTATCTGTGATTGACATAGCATATTTATTTGTTTCACTTTTAAAAATTTTTATCAGTGATTCTGGAAAAAATAAAGAAAATATGTCAAATGGAGTCGATGTTTCATCAATATCAGCTTTTATGCCACTAATTTCGTTAAAAACGGGCAACTGAGGTTGCATGTCCAGATCTGACCAGCCTAACTCTCTGTCTGTAGGTTTATCTGACCTCTTACGTTTTGGTTGTTGCCTAATCTGATCATCTAAACTAGGCCTACCTGTGCTAGTCGAAGGCTGATTGATGGGGCCTAGGCATATGACAGTATCTGCAGGTTCATCATTTTCATCAGAATCAATAAGTGTAGGATCTTCAAAATAATCAGGATCGTTTTGAACATCATCCAACTCACCCTCAGAATCTGAATCAAAAATTGGATCACGCACATTTTCATTTAGTTCATTTATGAATTCAATGTTTGGTCCTTTTGTTTGGCGGGTGTCTAAATCATCGTCAATATCCGACTCAGAATCAAACAAAATATCGCGAATTACATCACTTTTCATTTTGTCTGCCATTTTATTTTATTACAAGAATAATAAATAACCTTTATAAAAGATAATATACAACAAACACCAACTTATATTCTACAATAAACGTCGAAAATACATAATAAACACGTAAAAATACACGGATAATCTCACATTATTTACATTTGCCTTTACTCTACTCAATAAGAAAAATAAATTATAAACACTGAACTGTACACTTATAATAAATTATAAAAACTTTTGCTAAACTAAATATCAACAAATTTACAAAACAAACTTAGTAAAACATCCTTTCTGTTCTCAACAATACGCAACACACCAGCAGACTGACAGCTAGACAGATGGCGGCGAGTCCCGTGAGTCGGCGACTACGATCAGCTGTTCAGACTCCCTTGTACTATGAAGATAAATATTTATATTTATTTACAAAAACAATACCAAACAATTTACAAATTTTACAAAATTTACAAAAACAGGGATGCTGAAATCGAAAATATATGAACGTAAATAACCAATAAACACAACCAGAACGTCTGAATACAAAAATATGCTACACCAACTGATGAATAGAATTTAATAACAAAGCCCGAGCTATACTCGGGCGCCGGTAAATGGCGCGGCGGCCGCGGCCCGACCTATACTCGGGCTCAGGGTTCAAAGTGTTAATTATGTTATTTGTTTTTGCTGTTTATTTTTTATGTACTACAATTAAATCAACCTCTTAAATTTAGCTGTGGTAATTTCAGTCAATTGTTGTGATTTCTCTTTTTTAATAATTTTTATTACTATTTTATTATATATATATTATATAATAATTATTATATATATATATATATATATATTATAAATAATCTATATAAATGGCAGATTATTTTTTAACCCTTTGCACTCGAGAGGGTTCATTTAGAAATGTCCTTTGGGTTCGTATGGCCACTGTGAGTGGTCAGCATGAAAATCGGTGAATACTCACACGGCCAATGTCAATGGCCACGATTCAGTTCTGCTTTTAGCATATCTTTCCAATATTATTCCTCTGTAAGATGGTATAACCTGTTGAGAAACTTTGAAACTAAGTGTCTCAGATTCCCACTATTTTCGCCAGCTGTTATGTTCCATATATCTAACCTCTCTGCCTCAGTGCTCGCAAGCCGCTACGTAGTGTTTGTGTTGCTAAGTGATCAGTCATCAAAGTAATAAAATAGCCATATATTTTTCAAATTTTGTTATTTATTTATTAGTGTTTTAGTTCCAGTTACGTTAGCATTTTAGTATTTAGTGAATATGTAGGGAAATTTAAATGATGACTTATGATCAGATAGTATCTGAGACTTACTCAAAACAAACTCACAAATATTCTTTCATTTCTCTTAAACTGTTATTGTGGTACAACATAGTTTTAGAGTTATCATTAAAACAAAATTATGTAGTTCACATGGGGTTTTAATGTCCATTTTGCCATATCAATGTCAACAAAACAATTCCAACCCAGTGACAACTGGCAGACGACATGGCTGACACATAGCGCAAGATGGTGGCGTGGCCACTTACAGTGGCCATGCGACCTGTGAGGACAATTCGAACGGCAACTAATACGAGTTGTCTAGAAGTGGGAACTGGCCACTGCCAGTGGCCTTTCGAGTGCAATGGGTTAATGTACTCTAGACTTATAAGTTTTGTAATTTCCTCAAGGTAAATTTCAATTGCATACTAATTTGAGCATTATATTCCATGGAGCTAAATTGTATACTTTTTAGTTTAAAGTAAATTTCTATGTGTACAAAATGTAAACAATCATACCTTGAGAATAAATAAAATGTTACCAATTCTCTAGATATTGGAAATATTGTATGTAATTTTATAGATTTTTAGGGTGTATTTTTGGAGATATCCCCAAAGTACTATGTTTTTACTTGCTGATTCACATAATTTATTGATTCACTGGCGTAAAGGGATTAGAAAAAGTTTCTGAGACATTCTCAAAAAGTACTCAGAATCGAGAACTGATTTCAGCAAAGAACCGAACTGGAACCGAAAAAAAATGGAATGGACCCATCACTACTCACAACATTCATACTTCACTCATTTACAAATATTTTGATGAACAGCATCTTAACAATAAATAAATAAAATAGTTACTTGGGAAATAGCATTTGTATGTTCATTCTAATGTTTATAATAAATTTAGAAATTAAATAAACGTCAATTGATGGCTTACTTGTTTAAAGGCAAAATTATATGACTTAAGAATATAGAAATATAATTTTCTGAAAGATCATAAACTATGTTATTAAACTGTACTTTATGATTACAATTTAATAACAATTGTATTAATACAAATTAATTTTAAATTACTTCTATTACTAAGCAATTTTCATAAAGAAATTATTTGAGTACTCTTAGGCTACAAAAAAAGCAAACCAGTGGCAAAGAACAATCATTCATTATTTGTCTGTAAATTTTGGTGTAAAATTATCTTTGTGAAAGTTGATGCCTTCATTATTTTCTGGTTACAACCTATTACCAAGCAGCTTCGCGTTGTTGACAATCTATTACATTTGTTACTTGTTAATTATTTGTTGTAATTAACCATATACCACGATCAAGATCATCTTATAAAGAACAAACAAGGCCTTTACGCTCAGAGTTGCAGTTTAATTGGCTGGAGTCTGGAGAGGGAAGGGATTATTGTCCGCCATACGGTGTGCTGGCCAGGACCACAAGTCTTGATTCTATGCCCCTTCTATTTATTTCTGTGTTCTTTGCTTACTACTCCAACATTCCTAGGAGATCACTCTCCTTAGTCTCAATTACTCTTGACACTCACTGTTAAATTCATAGATTAATGAAGTAACTTATATATTAGTATATTGGAGTAATAGGACATCAATAAACACCAGAGTAGTAGTAACATATAAAAGAATCACATAATCACGAATTTTCTGTACCACTGGCACTTTCTTCAGTCTCTCTCTCTCTCTCTCTCTCTCTCTCTCTCTCTCTCTCTCTCTCTCTCTCTCTCTCTCTCTCTCTCTCTCTCTCTCTCTCTCTCTCTCTCTCTCTCTCTCTCTCTCTCTCTCTCTCTCTCTCTCTCTCTCTCTCTCTCTCTCTCTCTCTCTCTCTCTCTCTCTCTCTCTCTCTCTCTCTCTCTCTCTCTCTCTCTCTCTCTCTCTCTCTCTCTCTCTCTCTCTCTCTCTCTCTCTCTCTCTCTCTCTCTCTCTCTCTCTCTCTCTCTCTCTCTCTCTCTCTCTCTCTCTCTCTCTCTCTCTCTCTCTCTCTCTCTCTCTCTCTCTCTCTCTCTCTCTCTCTCTCTCTCTCTCTCTCTCTCTCTCTCTCTCTCTCTCTCTCTCTCTCTCTCTCTCTCTCTCTCTCTCTCTCTCTCTCTCTCTCTCTCTCTCTCTCTCTCTCTCTCTCTCTCTCTCTCTCTCTCTCTCTCTCTCTCTCTCTCTCTCTCTCTCTCTCTCTCTCTCTCTCTCTCTCTCTCTCTCTCTCTCTCTCTCTCTCTCTCTCTCTCTCTCTCTCTCTCTCTCTCTCTCTCTCTCTCTCTCTCTCTCTCTCTCTCTCTCTCTCTCTCTCTCTCTCTCTCTCTCTCTCTCTCTCTCTCTCTCCATCTCTCCCTCTCTCCCTCTCTCTCTCCCTCCCTCCCTCCCTCCCTCCCTCCCTCCCTCCCTCCCTCCCTCCCTCCCTCCCTCCCTCCCTCCCTCCCTCCCTCCCTCCCTCCCTCCCTCCCTCCCTCCCTCCCCCCCCTCCCTCCCTCCCTCCATCCCTCCCTCTCTCTCTCTCTCTCCCTCTCCCTCCCTCCCTCCCTCCCTCCCTCTCTCCCTCCCTCTCTCTCTCTCTCTCTCTCTCTCTCTCTCTCTCTCTCTCCCCCCCCCCCACTCACCTGAGTAGATATCTGTAAATAATATACAGATACCACATTATGGGTAAAAGTACACATGCGCATATATTTGGATTCCACGTTTTAAAGGTTAAGATTAGAATCAAGAACATTAATCACATACATGCGCATATGCTCACCCATTCAACCATGAACACACGCACCATACACACATATACAAAAACTAACTAAAAAACTATTTAATATAAAAGTTGTAATAAAAATTGTCCAGGTTTATCTTAGACACCAGTATAATATGTGAATCATTATCAAGTTCACAAACCTGTAACATAAAAAGGCCTCTCATTCAGTCAGGTGTTGCTATATACTATGCACATTTTTATCTTTAGCTATATCATGTAGAATATCGAAATAAGTGGATGCATGCTTTTGTTGCACCCCCAATGATAATTATTTATGACCACCTTTAGCCAGGTATAACACACGATTTTGTCGTAGATTCTCTAGTTGTATTCTGTAGGATTGTAAATATTTTCACAATGGCTAACCCAAACGTTTTCGATTTTGATGAATAAAAATTTATCTCATAGTTATATATATTTTTTCAACCTTAAAATAAACTAGTTAAAATAGAAAAAAAAATAGAAAACAAAAATTACATAAATACAAAAACTTCAAGCATTAATTGAAAAATTACAAACAATTACTCAGCGCTTTAAGGGTTAAGCTTCTTGAATGAAGTTTAATTGTTTAATGGTTTTCAGGTTTGTTTTTTATTTCACTTCAGTTTTAATTTGTAATCAAACAATTTGAGTATGATAAAATATCCACTTCTATAATTTTTGTTTAGAAAAATTTTTTTAGTAATTTAATGGTGTTTTAGGTTGCACCAAGTGTATGGAGTAATCAAGGAGCCATGTGGTCCGAAGCAGCCAATAAATATGTCACTACCATACTTAATAAGAGAAATTGTTGGTATGCTAAGGTGAGTTTAGACATGTAGAGCAAAAATATCCTTAAGAAGCCGTGTAATAAATATCTGTGTCACTTGTATAGGACGCTTGTAATAATATTTTAATAATTTCTTGTATGGGAAAAACTAAATCCTTATATTTTATGAATATTGAAAATTGCTGGATGTTATAATCTTGGAATTTTATTACAAATGTCTTTTTGTCGCTTATTAATTTGTTAATAGTTAAGGTTAACCCACACTGAATGTCGCATTGTGTCTGTTCACTCATTATATGGATTTTAAAAATATCTCTCCATGTTATGAGACAGGGAAAATCTCCTGTGGCTGACAAAAACCACATTAGCAACGTTGCAGTTTCCTAAACATGCAGGGAGGCCACTTAACTGGTGGGCATAAGCAGTTAATTTCTTAGTAAAGCTTGGAAAAACTATAATGTGTAGGAATAAATATTCTCAACTCACGTGTAGGAATAACTATAATGACAACATCTGGATACGAAAATAGTTTTTTGTTCCGAGTACACAAGTTATGAATTGATCAAACGTTATTTTCTGGGAATTTTTTAATCTATAAGAACGAACATTCTGCTTCCAACTTTATCATTCCCACTTATATATCCGGTCGTGGTTGCTGATACAAGCATTTCGTCTTCTAATCTGTTAGTAGCCAGTAGAAAGAGGGAGCAATAATATGTTTAGTATTATGAGGTTGTCTGGACCAACTGTAATTAATATTATTTGACTAATTTCAGTTAAAGGGAGAAGGCCTGTGACATGATTGTGATTGCAATTACGAGGTTTGACTAGAAAGAAACCGGATTAGTATTTTCGTAGCCAAAGAACGAATGCAATAAGGCTGAAAATCGTACGGCTGGTCACGTGACTCCCCCTCCACCAGCTGCTTGAGTTTCTTCTCTCTTCCACACTCATTTCATCTGTAGCGTCAGTTATAAGCATACTCACCTGAATGGCCCCTGTGACTCTTTTTTTTGTTTCCTAATATCAAGTCAGCATTGAAAGGAATGAGATTTGGAACTGTTGAAGCAGTAAAAGAAAAAGTGACAGAAGTCATGAACAGGCTTACAGAAAATGATCTCCAGCAGTTCTACACACAATGGAAAACTCGCATGGAGCAGTGTAGAGAACGAGGAGAGGAGTACATTGAAGGAGATAACATCAAATTGTAAATATTTGTAAGTAAAATTTATTTTCAGCCTCAGTCCGGTTTTTTCTAGTCACACCTCATATTTTAATTAAGCACAGGAAAAAAAAGAAAAACAGAGGTCGCTTTCTTATGGCTGCAGAGAAGACCTCTGTAGCAGTTTTCAATATATTAGAACTAATGTACATCTTTATACATCTATAGTAATAATTACTGAATTACTGTTTATCTTTGAGGATTGGGATGGGGAATAGTTGAGGAACTAATAAGATGCTTGCCCTGCCATCATATGTCAAACTGGAGAAAACTAATCAACCTACATTCAGCGCACTATTGGATGCATTCTCTTTTTATTTCTTCTTAGAGAATTACTTACTCCCATGGCCACTGATACCCGAGAATTACTTACTCCCATGGCCACTGATACCCAAGGTGGTATTTGGCCTCACCAACAATTTGCCTCCACTTCTCACGATCCTCTGCATCTTCTTCATTGACCCTTAATTTATTGATGTCGATGACCACTTGATCCTTCCATCTTTTCTTAGGACGTCCAGGGGGCCTTCTACCGTCAGGGATTTCTTTCCACACTTGTTTTATCATAGTATTATTATTTCTTCTCATTACGTGCCCCGCCCACCGCAAACGTCGGCACTTGGCTTCTGCTATAATGTCTGGTTCTTTGAATAGATCTCTAATTTCTCTGTTGTGCTTCAGCCTCCATACTCCGTTTTCTATTGTGGGTCCAAAGATTTTTCTGAGTACTTTGTTCTCAAAAGTGATCAGCTTTTTTTCTGTGTTTTTGTCGATAATCCATGACTCAGCTCCGTAGAGAATTACTGGTCTGATTATTGTTTTGTAAATTTTAATTTTTGTATGGTAAGACAAAAGTTTTGATGACAAGTTTATTTAGAGCAAACATGCTTCTGTTAGCTGAGTTTATTCTACTTTGAATTTCTGTGTGTTCACTGTTGTTGTTAGAGCTAATTATTGTACCAAGGTATTTGAATTCATCTACTCTTTCAAAATTGTTTCCTTCTACTGTAAAATTTGTGTGTTGTCAGGATTTCGGCCAAAATACATAAATTTAGTTTTTTCATTGCTAACTTTAAGTCCAACTTCTTTGGTTTCTTTAATTAAAATTTCAGTTATAATTTTCAGATCTTCTTTGCTTTCTGCCAACAAAACTACGTCATCTGCAAAGGCCAGAGCTGATATTTTATCCCCTATTTCTATCCCTATATTAGTTTTCTTTACTTCTTTTAATGCTCCTTGTAACAAATAACACACTAAAAATAAATAAAAGAAATCAAAGCAGACTAGTTGGGCTGGAGACGAATAAGCACACCAAATAAAGGAGACAGGTGACAGGCTGCACGCGCAACACAAGACCAGAAAGGCAAAGAATGATTCATGGATCACGGTGATTGGTGATCGCCGAATGCACTGATATGAGCTTGGCGCGTAACATAGACAGATAGGCCAGGAAGACAGAGAATGAATTAATCAGTTGCGTAATTTTGTGTCCAACACTACTTAGACCTACGACCTAGTACACCAATTGGGCTGCTTTGAGGTTATGTATTTGAGATGATCCAAACTTTATTAATTATTAAGCGAACTAAATGAATAATGTTAGAGTGTGTTGCTTACTTCATTTCAGTGTTTTCATTTTTTTAAATTAAGGGTTAAATACTCGACTCGAGAAAAACTCAAACTCAAAATGATGTCTAAAAACTCAACTTTGATTCTAAAATTGCTACCTGCTTATCCTTACTTTCCAGTTCTTTGGGATGTTAAATTGTAGATTAAAGAAGTAGAGATGATAACATTTTGAATGAAAATGTTGGCAGAATAAAACTTCTTGTCGCTTGATAACACACAGTATAGCAAAGTAATATTAATGTCATAAATAAATAACAATATATTTATTGTTATTTATTTAGAATATAACATAATATTCTATACATGTAAAATGCTGAAACCCTCACACATTTATTTATGTTTTTATTTATTTATTTTACATGCAACAATACAGTTTATACACCCAATTACATTGTGCATGTTCTGCAGAAGAAGACATGCAATTAAATATTCAAAGTCCAACATATTTCAGTCCAGTCCAGTGTCATTCATAAACTAACAGTAAAATATAAATAATAAATAAAAATAACAAATACACACATATAAGTAAATAATATAACAGCAATAAATAAATAATAAAAAATTAATAATAATAACCAACAATAATAAACTCTGTTAACAATAACTATATTACACAATAACGATAGAATATATAGTGAACAATAACTTGCAAATTTTCAAGTACACTGGCCATTAGTTAAAAAAAAAAAAAAAAACATATATATATGTATATAGTTATAAATATATACAAATAGTCATGCAAATTAAACCGGCTTTTGCAAACTAGATCAATTTAAATCCCTTTTACAACATTTTTTGAATAGGTGAATATTTTATACAAATAATCAACATCTCCTGATAAGAGTTATATAATCTCATCATTGTATTTATAGGTGATGAAGACTGAGTTCTAGTTTGAGAGAAATTAATACTAAATAAACTATGTGATCTATTATAAAATGTTGGAGCGTAAAAATTGAGCAAAACGAATCCACAATTTCACCATTCAACAGTTTTTAAAAAAATATTACAGTTTTCTTCTTTTTTCAAGACTCTCTAGTCCAAATATATTCAAAAAGCTGATTATAAGAAATGTTATAAGTAAAGTAGCCAGTTTCTTTTAAATATAAATAATGTAAACAATTTTTTGTACCTTTTCTATTGAATTGATGTGAAGAGCAAAATAAGGATTCCACATTAAACTAGCAAATTCTAAATTAGACCTGACAAGTGTATATATATATATATATACGATGATATATTGTGTGTATATACAATGATTTTAAAGTTGAAATTGACGTATAATTATAAAACTGCCTAAAAATAAACCCTAAATTTCTATAAGCCTTATTTATTATAGATGAGATTGTAACCTTCTACTCTTTTGTGAGGTTACATTAATCAATTTTTGTTTTTATAATTCAATAAAAATTCATTTTATTAAATTTATTAATTTAAATGATCTCAGGGTCGTGTTAGTGGGTAATTTGGTGGAGCTGTATAATACAAGAAATCAAGACTTGCTTTCTAAAATTATTTTATTAACATTATTTTTTAAAGTTATTGTACTTTTCTTTCTGACAACTTTTGTTATTACATGAAAATTGAGCTTTGATTAACTGTCTAAAAAACAATTCTTTGAAACATTTTTTAAACTAGACTTATAGCTACACTTATCTGAATAGTTTATGGTTCCGGTGAGACCGCATGGTGACAGATTTTATTTTAGTTGTTAAACTGAGGTAAATTATTCACTACTATTGAAATTACAGTTTCTAATTTTAATTTTACATTGTTTTCAGAAAATAGAAAAATAAAAAAACAAATAGTTAAATTACAAACTATTAAACAATTTGTGCCAAAAGTTGGAGTCCAGTGGACCTCCAAGTAGTTACTGTCATGACTATCAGAAAGGAAGTGACCGAGAATAAGTGAGCGAGACATGGCCGGTGGCATCAGTTGCCAGATCGTTTCAAATACGAACGTGGTTCTCCCTCTCCTTCATATCGTCAGCCTATCGCGTGTCTCCTTGTCCATAGTGTTTTCAATTTTCTTTATTCCAAACGATTCGTCCCCAGTAGGTGCTGCACCTGGTGACTGGCTTTTGAACTAACCAAGTCCTTTTCTCATACTTGGGACCTGGGTGAAGGCTAGGTGCACATTCCTCTGGGTTCCCATGTCGTTTCTTGTGGCGCACAATGTCCCTTGTTTGTTGATCACAACCCAAAGGAATGTTGTTTACTGAATTCTTGGAAAACATCTGCCACGACACGAACATCTCTATTCGCTTTTCTAGCTGGCTGGTTATTTACTTACAACGATTTTCGAATATTATCTGAATGTTTGTTATTTATTTTAATTAAATATATCTCTTTCCCCATTAAAACAATTTATTATTTATTTAGTTTAATTAATTTATTCATCAATTTGGTGGACCTGTTACAAGATATGTTGATTAAAATTTAAAGTAGGATCCAAAATCAGGCCTAAATCATAAACTCCTTCAAGAGTGCTATCATTAATAGAATAATTGTATAAAATAGATATTTTTTCTGGGTAAATGTCATGACTTTACATTTGATAATATTAAAACAGTTTTTATTTCTAACACTCCAAGCTACAAGTGCATCCAGATCCTCCTGGCCTATTGACTATCCTATAAAGTTTTTGGTCATTTGCGTAAAGTAATATTTGTGAAGTTTTTATAGAGTTAACAATATTGTTAATGAATAAATTAAAAAGTACAGGACCCAGATTTGATCTCTGAGGGGCCCCTAAAGTCACCACATATTTACTTAAGTTGTGCCCCATATAAGAAACATACTGACACCTATTAGAAAAATATGAATACAAAAACTTGACTAAATCGAATGAGAAACCTAGGTGATGCATTTTACTTAAAATCATACTGTGATCTACTCTGTCAAAAGCCTTAGTAAAATCTGTAAATATTAAACTAATTGCTGGTTATTATCCAACTGAAGCAATGCATATTCTGTAAAATTTATCATGTTTGTAACAATTGACTTTTTAGCTTGAAACCCATGCTGCCTATTAGACAGTGATGCTGTGACAAACGATATAATCTTTTTGCATAATGTTATCTCAAACATTTTAGAAGGGGTTTACAAAATTGCTACAGGGCGATAGTTATTAATGAGCTTAAAATCTCCACTCTTAAAAATAGGTGTAACTCGTGTTAATTTAAAAATATCAGGAAACACCTTATTAGTTAGACAGATGTTAAAAATAAAACAAAGTGGATTAACAAATATATCCCTACTACCCTTATAAATATAAGATGGAATTTTATGTGGGCCAGCAGATCGTTTACCATTAAGATTGCATCATTCACATCACTCTCACATATTTCATTAATAACTAAGGCTAATGAAGACAGGTAAGTTTCAGGGTCAACGACATTTTCAGTTAAAGAGGATGGAGTGGAAGTAGACTTAAAGTACACTGCAAATGCTTCTGCAATGTTGCCATCTCCTTTAATAATCTGATTTCCATCTGACATATTACTATTAGCTTTCTTATGATTCCTAGAGTTTTTAACAAAGGCACAGAATTTTTTCACATTTCTATTGATGTTATATTCTACACTATTTAAATAAACATAAAAATCTAATTTTATTCTACTTTTAATAACTTGTCAATCTTTTAAACTCTTATTAAATCTGTTTCACTACCATTCTGTCTCAACTTCCTCCTAATTCTAGTTTTTAATCCAATATAATCTATTAATTCTTTGTTATACCAAAATGGATATCTACATTTTATTTGTTTTCTTTTGGGACAAGAGTGATCAAAGACCTGATAAATTACTTTATAAAATAAATCTACAGCTAAATTTGGATTACTAACACTATATAGAAAGGACCAATCAATTGCTTTAAGACTATTATACAAATTTAAAAATTAGTTTTGCTAAAATTATAACTACTGTTACTACATATTATTACCATTTAGCAACTTATTCCAATTGTTATAAATTATTTTCAATTCTAAGTATAAAGCAGAATGGTAGTCATCCTCCCTAACAATGGGGCTATCACAATGAGAGGCCAATCCCAGCTCTGGTCAATTAAAAATCATAAGATCTAATGTTCTGCCCTGGTGATTAGGTATAAAGTTATGCATGGACAAATTTCCCAAATTTAAAAACTGTCTTAACACCTTACAAATACTGTCACCTTTTTTCTAAATCCTCATGGGGAAGTATCCTTAAATTAAAATTGCCAAAAATGCATATTTTACACTTGTGGGTACTACTTAACTTTTCTACAAACTCAAAACATCGGACATAAACGTCTAATTTAGAATTAAACACAAAGTAAATCACCCCAATGAATGTAAACACCTTACCATCCCTAACTTTAACACATATAATGTCTTCACCCCTGTCAGCTAATACACAGATTGCAAACAACTGTTTCTCACAGCTAATAAAACCTCGCCCCCTTGCTTACTCCACTCACTAGCCTATCCCTAGTGAACATAGAGAATATATAGAGAAAAGAAAGACTATCTGTGATAGATTATAACCTCATTTGTCATCCTTTAGATTTTTAAATTAATGTATTCAAAAGTGTTTGTGTTCTAATTAAAATGTTGATTCTTGTTACAGGTTTACTCTTACATAGAGGACGTGGCTTCCTTACGTTTGTACCTGGAGGACAATTATGAACCTTCACTAACAGAACCAAAGACTCTGAATGATGAACTTATAAATAAAGGATATGGGAGATATAGGGAAGAAAGTTACTTTTCTAAGGTGAGGTATTTTAATCCTTAGAGCATTTAGGTACTGTCTGACCGTATTAAGGATGCGTGTGGGAAAGTACACTGGCTTGCCTGTAAGGTTGGACTTGTTTGGTTTTAATACAAACATATGGTAAATGATTAAGACGCAGTACTGTTTATTGTTTACTCCACAATGTTGTTCAGATAAATTTTAAATAAGGACTACAATTTTCAAGTTTGTTATTACGATGAATATTGTATTTAGTTAGTGTAATTTATTTTATTTACATTTTAATATCCGTTTTGTTTCATATGAATAAAGTTTATTTAGTGTACTTTATTTTATTTACTTTTTTAATTATATTTGTCATCTTGTATATAATCTATATATTACAAAAATTTATGAAAATCTAATGACAGTCAGCAAAGCCGTTCTATCTGGCCGATTTCCTTCATTTTGGTTTTAAATGAAAGGTATTTGTTTACAGATTAGCCATAAAGTATTAAAAGTTACTTAGCTTTGGTATTTATCACGTTTTACACAAAAATATTTTTCTTCTATATATTTCTTCAGGGATCTGAAATGTACTGTTACTATTTCTTTTTCAGTTTCTCTGGTGTTAATGAACCTACACTCTTCATTTTGATTTAAGAACACTCAGTGAAATGTGCGCTTTATTTTGAGCTACTAATCACTCAAATTGGTTAAGACTGACGAGGCTTAGACACAATTCAACCTAGATTTTGGTTTTTTTAAAAAGATTTTTCATGTCATGAATAAACAAGCCATTATCTACTGTGCACTAGGCATCTCAAGAGAAGTTTGTTTACATTCTGATTATTTTAACCTGTTTTGTTATCTTGCAACCCACCCTCGCATAAATAAAACTCTTGGGCCACTGAAGGTGGGTGCGATGGCACCGAACTCAGGTGGACAAAGAACAAAAAAGTTACTTCCAAAAATTAGTTTATTAAAATAAACATTTATCCTGAAAAGATAATAAATTTAACAACCTTTGAGAATGCAAAATAGCTTGTTGGCCGTTTTAGGGTTTATCACATTTTCTATAGTACTAACTAAATTTTAAAAATTAATAAATTTTCCAACGAATAAAAAAAATACAAAGAATAGAATGATAACAAGCCTATATAAAAATAACAAAATATGAAAATATATTAAATGACAAATTTGTAACAAAATAGAAAAAATAACAAAATGCATCAACACTATCCACCGACATTATCTACAAATTTTGAAAATACTTACAGGAAAATCAAAAATGAACAAATATTAGAATAAATAAACAGGAATAACATCAACAAGAAAACCCATTAACAACAACTACAAATAAACAAAGATACAGTAGAACTTGGATAATTCGAACCTGAAGGGACCAATGCGAAAATTCGAATTATCCAATACTTCAAATTAACCAAGTTGTATTTTTTATGTAACTTTCATGATCCTAAAAGGCTTAAAATAATACCCACAAATTACTTGTTTAATATAAAATTTAATGTATTCATTTAAAGTTCACTACAGTATATTAAACATAACTATAGAGGCATACAGTATGTAAAAATTACAATAATGGAGGTTTAACGATCGCAACATAATGACGGGGCGCGCCGAGGGGAGGGGAAGAGACGGATTAGGAATTCTCAGAAGGTGATTGCCTGCCGACACACTGACCAAACAATGCAAACCTCAAACGGAACCTTGTTTACAGCACATTAGTCAATGTTTCACTTTTACCGTTGATGTAAAAACTTCGAATTAAAGAGATTTAACTTCGAATTATCCATGATTATTTTACATTGGTAATATTACAATATTCAAGGGACCAACCCAAAACTTCGAATTAAAGGAAATTTCGAATTAAAGAAGTTCTAATTATCCAAGTTCTACTGTAACAAAATAATTAATAAACACAGCAACGGCAGCTTTACTATCTGGGGCCTAGGGAACACAAAAGTAATTTAGAGGTTAGGCCAATTTAGAAAAGTTAAAAAAAGTCAAACAAAACTTTTAATTAATAACTACACCGAATCCAGCGGGCGAAACTAAACGGCTCCTAATGGGAAAAGGAAGTTAAAAAAGCAAGTCCCCAAGAACCCTGTTCACAAGAAAAGACCCTATCACCAATAACAAAAAATTAAATTAAAAAAATATAAAAGATAAAATCTTAACGGTATTCTCCTTTACAGCCCAGGATACCCACCCTTTAAACACACCCTTTAAGTCCCCGAAAAAAAAAAACAGTCCCACCAAATCACATAAACTCCTAAATAAATTTACAACCAGAACTACACAATTTTTTTCTTTACCTTCTTCTTTTTTTTTATTTTCTAAATACACAAAAGGTGGACGAGAGGGGTTAAAAAAATAATGGATTGATTTCACCTGCATGCTAAAGTCATACGAGGTCTGTAAATTAAGTAATGAGACTGGCAACGTTGCGTTTGATCTGGCAACACTGGAAGCGCGGGGCTTGGTGGGGCGGCAGAGGAACATGTTATCCACCTTCAGTACGAGTTTGACCTCGCTCGAGTCATTTGGTTGTGCGTAGCTTTTGTTTTTGTGAAACAGTTTTTTCTGTTGTGTTCTAAAAATGAATGCCATCAATTTCGAGCAACGGTGTGCTATCAGGTTTTGCTTCAGACTAGGGCACAGTGCAACAGAAACTCTTCTAAACTTCAGCAGGCCTACGGAGATAGTGTTTTGTCAAGAGCCCAGGTTTTTCGTTGGTTTAAGGCATTTTCAGAAGGAAGAGAGTCGATTGAAGATGAACCACGAAGCGGAAGGCCTTCATCTTCAAGAACCGATGAAAATGTCGACAGAATTCAGGATCTTGACAGTCAGACAGTCAGAATGATCGGGGAAGAGTTAAATTTGAGTCACACCACCATTCATCAAATTTTGACAAATGAAATGGGGATGAGGAAAATCTGCGAAAAAATGGTTCCAAAAAACCTTTCGCAATACCAGAAGAAAAGGATCAGGAAGGAAAGGTGCCTTGACTTTTTGGATTCAATTGAAAATGACCCCCATTTTCTGGAACGTGTTATGGACAGTCTTTAAGTGTATATTACTGGTGACGAGTCTTGGGTGTTTGAGTACGACCCAGAAACCAAGCGCCAGAGCATGGAGTGGCACACTTCAACCTCTCCGAGGCCAAAGAAGGCAAGGATGGCGAAGTCAAAGATCAAATCCATGCTGATTTGTTTTTTTTGATATCCACGGAATTGTCCACAAAGAGTTTCTACCCCAAGGTCAAACGGTCAATCGACTCTTTTACCGAGAGGTTCTTGAAAGACTTCGAAAAGGGTCATTCGTGTGAGACCAAACATCAAGAACAACTGAGTGGTGCATCACGATAATGCTCCTTGTCACACAGCAATTTCAATAAACGAGTATTTAGCCAGTAAAAACATTCCTGTGGCTCCTCAGCCTCCTTATTCGCCTGACTTGAGTCCTTGTGACTTTTTTCTCTTCCCAAAGTTGAAAAATCACCTCAAGGGAAATCATTTTGGGACAGTCGAAAACATTCAAACGGCTGTAACCGACCAGCTGAAGGTTATTCCAGTATCGGAGTTCCAGCACTGCTATGAGGAGTGGAAGAAACGTCTCCAGCGCTGTGTGGCCTCAGAAGGAAGTTATTTTGAAGGTGACAATATAGAATTGTAATTCTTTTTGAATAAAAAATTTTAAAAAAATCAGTCATTACTTAATTTACAGACCTCGTGTGCCTGGAGAAACAGTCAACGCGCAGCAAAGAAGGGAGGAATAGGTGGCTGCTCTCTCTTGGCCGCAAAGCACGCCAAAAGGATGGCCCAGTCTGTAGGTCCTCCTCTACGTCTCCAGGCGACATCAAGTTGATTTAATGACGTGTGGTTCTTCACCCATCCCACAACCATCCATAATGTTGAAGTGATTCCAATTATGGGATGGGTGATGGTAAATGTATATTTCGTGCAATCTGTCATTGGTTATTTGGAACTGAAGATAAACAACATGAGGTTCGTTTGACTTCTATTGACCACATTGCTAAGAAGTGACATGCATTAAAAATTTTATAGTTGAGGATGAAACATATGGGATAAGTATTAAAAATGCTACTGATTATAAGCGTGTAATGAGTGCAGGATATACTGAACTTCGTAGTGTGAGTGAACTATTATCAAATTGTTTGTTTATTGAGTTTATAAGGAAAATTGTGACATAATTGCTAATTATGGTTCTGGAGGGATTATTCATAACTTGCTATTCTCTGGAAACCTAGACAATGGGCATAATAGTGTCCTGAAGGATAGTTCTAGAAAACTTATGAGTGAAACATTTGATTTTAAGTTTTATAGTTGTTGATCCTAACATTAAGAAGACTAAAGGCAAGGCCACTTTGACTGGCCGCCGTGAGGCAAAGGCCAAAGCTCAAAAAGATCAAGAGAGCAGAGTATGTAGGAGTAGTAAGAAGTTTGTCAGGATTAAGTATATCAACACTTATATCTCCCATTACAATTAACGGTGTGTTTTTTATTTTTTATTCCACTATTAATTCAGAGATTAAATTAAGTGCTTCATCGAAATTTCCTATATGTCTACTGTATTTATTTTCTTCAATTCTGTAAAAATTTTTCTTGTAAAAGAAATTGATTCTATGGTCTGTTGTTTTGCCAACCAGATGAATGATTTATGATAATTTTGTGTGAGAAAAGAAGAGAGCTCCATGCACTAATAATTATATCAATATAATATGGCATTGTACAATAATTTTCATACCGAATGAATGTTCTATGCTCTTTTAAATAATAATGTAAAACATCATTGATTATGTTAGTAATAGATAAATTGTAACAGAACAGTTAGGTTTCATATTTTTTTCACGTTGCTGCTCTTATTTTATGTAATTACTAATATCTCAAATTGAAATGACGATTAAGCACCATATTCAAATAAGATTCTGTTAAAAGTAGAAGTAAACACCACTGTTTATTGTATTCCATAATCACTATGAAAGATAGCATAGACCACCTATGTACACACCTACAACCTATGGAAACAATAATAATAATAATAATACTTTTTTCGAACGAAAGCCATTCTTTCATTTTCAATCTCAATAGTACATTTTATTTCCATATATCGTACATCAGTGCCAACATGGAATGACAACAAAATCGAAACATATTGTGATATAATTTAATTAACACGTTGAATGCGGAAATGCGGATGTTGGTAAACGTAGCGCTCCTACTTCAAATGCATTCATTGGTTTAGTGTGAGTTCAGCTATTTTCGAAAAAAGTTGTGTCACTCACCGCTTGTTGTGCCAGTTTTTGTTTTCAGGAGTAGTTCATTTTCTGTTCCCGCCATTTTTGTATGAGGGGTGACTGTTCTAAGTGATAGTGTTTTGTGGTTAGCCATTACAGTGCGCATTTATGTAGTCTTTCAGCATTCAATATGTTAAAAAATGTTTTAGAAGGTACTCAGTTTTTATTTAATTAATTCATATTAATAGGTAAATAGCACTAGTTGTTAATGTGATATTACTATATAAATAATAATATTAAACTAACTATAAATATAAAACAATGTAATGACCATATTATTTTTCAACCTCTGTAACAACACAATTTTTAATTGGAATAATCTTCATATTATTCGAACCCCGATCAACTGAGCCTCTGGGTTAATAGAGCTAGTCATCAGAATATGAAAATGAAAACGTAAAGCTATTAATAAAAGGACAAATACAGCATAATACATATAAACAGGATGAAAAAAAATGGAAACGCTTTCACAATATTATTTTTTATAGACAATTTGGTTTTTTTTAATAATTGTGTTCCATAAAGTATTATTTTTATCAGAACAATTTATTTAAAACCGTTAAATATCGGAGGACCAATATTGTTCAAATTAGTTTCTTTGAAATTCTAATGACCACTACTCTGGAAAGGATAAACCTATCAAAGTCCGGCTTATGGCAATTAATTTCTCTTGAATAGACCTTCCATTTGATACCAAACTTGTTCTAGGCTTACATTGAAGATTTTTGTTCAACTTCTGGCAAGATGTCCAGATTGTTGTCAGGTGGGATCATTGGGGGATCAGCAAGATTGTCCCCCTGAAAAGATGAAATGTCACTAATGGTGTTAAAAAGTATGTTCTTTGTAACCATGATGATGTACAAGATTTCAGTTTTAAAAGTGAAGTCATACAAAAGTTGTGAAAATGTTTCCATATTTTTTTCCGCCTTGTATAGTAATACCACATTAACAACTAGTGCTAGTTACGTATTATTATGAATTAATTAAACATAAACTGAGTACCCTCTAAAACATTTTTAATTAAATTATATCACAACATGTTTCGACTTTGTTTTATGTATATAAATATAAAACCAAATTGATAAAATATAAATTAATTTCAATGTTAGAGGAAATGAAGAGAATTATTATTTTGTTACAGATGAATCATGCCAAAAGAGAAGAGATTCAACAGAGATCAGATCGCATAGAGGAAAGTTCAGACACAAGTAGTACTGTGTCATCATCCTTCAAAGAGGTTGATCTAATGGCGTTACCTACCACCAATAGCCGATCACTGGTAAGTGCTAAGACGGCGCACTTATGTGCAGCTGTACAAAATAGAATAGCATCGAAATAAATCTGTTTTAAAACCTAAATAAATGTTAACCAAACCCCAAAGAGAGAGGTTACCCAAAAAACCTTATCAAAAAACCAAACCCGTTTACTCCTGTCCCAAAACCCATACTTAAAACCGTTCCTAATTTTTACCCCTAGTCAGCATCTATCATAATGGCCTGCAGAAACTTAACCAGATCCTGTAAGATGGCTTCGCCATCTTAAAAGCTTCCCCTCATTTAACATAGATCTTATAGAGTTCTGTTATTTCCAACAAACCAAATAATAAATTGTGTTCTTTTTTTAAAAGGTTGATAATAGATCCACTAACAGCGAGCCACCCACCATTCTTATCATGTCCAGTCTGATAAAAGCATTTGGTATTTAATTTCCATCTTTTTACAAAAAAAATACATCCTTCCCTCTAACCCGCTACATCTAAGGTGGATCTCGCTATACCTTAACCTGGACCATCACCATACAACAATACTGCACAGTACCCTTGCTCTTACGTTTAGTTTCTGTAATCCAGTTAATTTTAATATTTTCTGATTGAAATCAAATTGTTCTCCTAGATAAAAAAGTAATCTTGAAAAGCTATACCTATACCTGTGGGAAGTGTTAGAGTTAGAGTTAGTGGTAACCTAAAAAATGTCACTGTGAAAACCTTAAATGGCTACTTTTGATAACAACAACATTATTGCTAATCTAAACCACAAGGAGATTCTCCGTGTCAAATTTCAGCTTCTTTAGACTCTGTCAATCTGTAAATAAAGTGATCAGACAGTGCAGAAGTAAGTCATAAAAGCAAGTTTTGGCATAGGTTTTGATAGTTTTACCATGTCCTATCAGCAGGATATGTCTGAATACAAATGAGTTTAGGAATTTTCGGGTTAACATCGGTTTGTTCTCCTAGATAACAAAGTTATAAAATCTAGAAAAATCAGTAAATATACTTTTTAGAGGGCACAAATTAGGTAAATTGTAGGGATGGACGGGTCTCGAAATTTCGGGAATTCCCCGGGAAATTATAATTCTCGTCCTGCGAGAAGGAAATTTTGTTACGATCGGGAATTCCATTCGAGAGTTTTTCAATTGTTACTCTAAGATGTAACCAACTAAATAGTTCGATCTCAACAACACAGTTATACTCGACATTCATGGTCAAGTTCGGATTTTTTCAATCAATATAAATTAAAGTGAAAGGATAATAAAATTATCATAGTCTTGTGACTCGATTACCGTGGAATGTAATTTATTGCTTATACTGTGGCAGTGAAGTTACGTAGTGACTGACGACTGACAGTCGGAGTCGACAGTTGGGGTCGAACGTAGATGTGACGTTCTCACGACCCGTTCATTTGACAAGGCTCATCAGTGAACGAGATATCCGGATCACGATGCTCAAAAAACTATTGAAGTCGAACAAGTTACCGAGATCTGTGATCCAACTAAACAAATCTAGTATAGGGCAGAACTGTTGACCGAAACACAAATGATAATGAACGAAAACTGAGTGGGCCTATATTCCAATGTTTGTTTGTATCAGTTACGTAAAATCATTCAATCAAACTGCACTGAAGAACAGGTCACTTTACTGTCCAACAAACAACAAATCTTCCTTCCATGGCAAAAGTCCATTTCTCTCATGTTGTAGGTACATATGAAACAGTGTTCCTGCTCGTTTCCGATTGTATTATCGTATTATTTCCTGTTCGGATTGTATCCGTTTGGGTGTGTTTAATCTGAGGTTGTGGTACCATTAAGTGACGCAGAGTAGTCGTTCATCATTCAAATATTTTAATGGTTTTCAGAAGGTACTCAGTTTTGAGTAATAATATTTAATTTTATTGTTAATTGATATAATAAATAATAATATTAAACCGTAGATATGTAATACCATAATTTTTTTAACCTCTGTAACACAAATTTTTAATTGCGGGATACATATTTCATATTCTTCGAAACCCGATCATGACCTGACTAGGTTAATAGAGTAAGCACAGATTGATGATAGTAAAGTATTAAAAGATAATACAGCATTTTAAACATGATGAAGGGAACGTCCTTCACATAATTTTTTATAGAAATTTGTTAATAATGGTCAAAAATTATTTATCAAACAATTTATTTAAAACCAGTTTAAATACGGAACAATATTTTTATTAGTTCTGAAACTTTAATACATACTCTTGAAGTATAATTTCAAATTATGAATAATTTTTTTGATAAACTTCATTTGATCCAACTTGTTCTGGCTTGCATTGAGTGATATTTGTTCACTTCTGAGCAAGATTGTCCGATATAGTTGTCAGTGGATCATTGGGATCAGAAATTTCCCTGAAAAGGATTACTTTTATAATGTTAAGAAGTAGATGTTCTTGTAACATGTGATGTACAAGATTCATTTTAAATGAATATAAAAAGTTGTGAAAACTTTTAATTTTTTGCCGTTATGTCACAATTAATTAAATAGTTACTATCGATATTAAATTAATTAACGTAATACTGGCATCTAAAATTTTAATTAAATTATTAAACATGTTTCATTGTTTTTGTTATATATAAAACCAATTGTAATTATTGAATTAAAAAAATACAGATTACTTTTTTGGCGATACATGCCAAAAAAAATGTTAAAGAGATCAGATCCATGAAAAGCAGACACAGTAGTACTGTGTCTATGCCTTCTAAAGGTTGATCTAATCTTACTACCAGCTTAGCATCCTTAACAAGCTTCGCTACTTATCGGAACTTACAAATAAACAGATCGAAATTCTGTTTAAATTATGTTAACCAATCACCAAAGAATAGAGGTTACCAACCTTATCATAAACCAAACCGTTTTAATCCTGTAAAACTGCACATACTTAAAACTTTCCATAATTATTTATATAAGATTATCGTGAATTGGGGCTGGCGAGAACTTAACAGAGAAGGGCTTCGCCATCTAAAGTGTCACTTCATTTACTAGATTATAATTGTTATTTCCAATAATCCAAATGAATGAATTCTGTCTGTTTTTAAAGAGGTTTTAATAATATAACATGTAATGCTCAACACCATTCTTTCATTCCATTGTTACAATTTATTAATTCCATTTTTCAAAAAAAATTCTTTTTTACTAATTAGGTGAATCTGTATATGTTTACTCATAAACCTGGTTTGATTTTTTTTCTGTATAGTAATTATATTCTGATTGAAAATCAAAGATTTAATAAAAAAGGAAGTTCCCATAACTGTGATGTTAATTAATGGTTAATTTCCTACAGAATTCACGTACAACTAAATTATTTTATATAAACATACCATTATTGTATTTAATCTACAAGATTTGTAAATTTCGTATCTTTAACTCTGTCAATGAAAAAATTGTCCTGCAAAAAGTCATCGAAAGTTTTGGCAGGTATTAATTTTCCATCCTCCGTTGTCCGATCAAATTTGTAGGAATTTTTCCTGTCGGTTTTCTCCTGATAACATTAAAAATCTATCATTTACGGTAAATTGTGTCTGAATCAGTAAAGTATCAGGTTTTTTGCCATGTTTAGCCATGCCTTATAAGCAGGCAATGACTGTATTCAAATTAGTTTTGTAACTTTCCAATTAAACTCAGTTTGTTATCCTAAAAACAAAGTTTTTTACAGTCTAGAAAAATCAGTAAGTCTAAATAAAGTGTGGCAATTGTGCCTGAATCAGTGGTTTCTCAGTAAGTCTAAATAAAGTGTGGCAATTGTGCCTGAATCAGTGGTTTCTCATAAGTCTAAATAAAGTGTGGCAATTGTGCCTGAATCAGTGGTTTCTCAGTAAGTCTAAATAAAGTGTGGCAATTGTGCCTGAATCAGTGGTTTCTCAGTAAGTCTAAATAAAGTGTGGCAATTGTGCCTGAATCAGTGGTTTCTCAATAAGTCTAAATAAATGTGGCAATTGTGCCTGAATCAGTGGTTTCTCAGTAAGTCTAAATAAAGTGTGGCAATTGTGCCTGAATCAGTGGTTTCTCAATAAGTCTAAATAAAGTGTGGCAATTGTGCCTGAATCAGTGGTTTCTCAGTAAGTCTAAATAAAGTGTGGCAATTGTGCCTGAATCAGTGGTTTCTCAGTAAGTCTAAATAATGTGTGGCAATTGTGCCTGAATCAGTGGTTTCTCAATAAGTCTAAATAAAGTGTGGCAATTGTGCCTGAATCAGTGGTTTCTCGCCATGATTACTCTTTCCTTACAATATGAAGATTGCTTTAATTCTACAAAGTTTTCTTTTTTCCTGCAAAATTATGTTTTTTCTATAAGATAATGAGGTTTTTTGTTGAGAGAAGCATACAAGTTTTGCTTTCAGAATGTGTAAAGTAGTCGTTTAAATTAAAAATGTAGCTCTATGTAAGAATGAAGGAGGTGAGAGTGAACAAAAAGTCATAGGAGCAAAGTATTTTTAGTTCGTCAAGATTTGCTACTAAAAATTATAGTAAATTTTAAATAGGACAATTCATTTAGCAGTTACAAGCTAGACAGAAAAATACGTTTTTTTTGACATTTCAAAATGTTTGCAGTAAAATGGCTGCCATTTCAGAACTAGGAAGACTTTTTCAATATCCTTTCTTAACCCTTTTAGTGCTATGCCGCCTGGCCAATGGATATACCCAAAAGTGCTAAGCTGTTTTGGGTGAAAATGTTGAGTTTTGGTAAAACGCTCATAGATTCGTTATTTGTGGTCATATCTTTATAATTTTTGTTTTGTATTGCACAGAAATAAACAGATAACAACTGTATGGCAAAATGATAAAATAAAATCTTTTTTTATTTATAACAAAATATAAAAAAATTAATTTAAAAATTTTTTTATGTTTTTTTACCTATTTCACTGTAAAGAGCATCTTAATGAAGAAAAAATTTCATATATTTTCAGTTCATTTTTATAAAAAAAATAAGGAGTTTAGAGGAAACATAACAAATATTGTCCTCGCTAAAATTAGTTGAAAACTTCACATTTGAAACATCTGTTTCAAACAAACATACAATAACTAGTTTAATTTAATGCCCATTCAATGCCACTGTACGTGTGGGGTGGGTCAATGCCACTGTACTTGTTTGAGTGGGCGGGTGGGTCATAACCACTGCATGTGTTTGAGTGGGTGTGTTGGAATTAAGAAGTCTTGGATTCTGTAATTTTAATTGGCACTGCAATGTTTTATTTACATAAAATCATTATTATAATAACAAATTATCATATTCAATGAGGTATTTTGGACTTACCTTGTTATATTTTCCATGGTGACCAAGATAAAAATTACATTTTGTAAAATAAGTTCAATCACTGGAGGAAAAGTCATTTATATATTGCAACAATTTTTTTGATAACTATTTACATATTTACAGTTTCACACACTTATTGCAGTTAGTCTCCACATCTGTGACCCTGCATACATTCAGCGTGCAGCCCTTTTTCACATCTTAAACAAACATACACGGAACGGCGTTTATTTGTTTCGTTGCTAAACAATTTACAAAGCCTCTGCATTTTCCCTGGTAATTTTTTTTAGGGCAAATAAAGGTGCATTCCTGTTATTAGAAGTAGGCCTATTTGGATTCAACCTGTTTTTGTGCAACATCCATTCCAAGGTCATGGACAATAGATTCAGTATATTTCAATCTAGACATGGGAGATCCTGGTGCAATATTTTCTTTATATAGAATATATGAGTTCAGAATCATTCTACCCATAATACTAAATACAACCTTCTTCCATATTTTGAAGTTCGGCGATCATCTAAATACGTGTATATGCCATCATATCTGCTACATCAATGCCTCTCATGTACTTGTTGTATTCTAAGATTACATCAGGCTTTTGAATGGTAGCTTCTTCAATCTGGTGTCTAACTCTCCTCCGAACTTCAGTTGTTGTTGCTTGGGAAGCTGTTGATATGAGAAGAACTTGTTTTTTTTTTTTTAATTTTTTATCTCGACCATATAAATCCCTTTTAAAAAAATTTGGTAACACCCACAGCAAATTTAGATTTCAGGCCATCAGGGATCCCTTTTCTGTTTATTCTTATTGGTTATGTATAATATGTACCAAGACTGTACAACTTCTCAGCTAATGGTATGGAAGAAAAAAAGTTATCCGTGAAGATATGAAAGCCTTTGTGGAAATAATTACCAATTTTCATCAGTTTTGTAACTACACAATGGCTTAAGAGGGCTCTAAACCCCCACGCTGAGAAGCGTAAAAACTGCTTTGCGCGGTCCAATATACTGCCTTTATTTACTGTCGTAAAATTATAAATGAAACATATATTTAAAGATAAAGACATCTTTGATTCGAATCGCTTTTTAGAATTTTCGAATTCTCCTTCATTTCTATTTTATAGGTCATTGAAGTTACCCAATATTCAAACTAGTGCCAAAATAAAACTAGAGCTGTTATTGAAATTTTAAAAAGCGATTTTAGTCAGAAATGTATCTAGTTTAAATTTAGTTTTGGTTTCAGATCGATATCTTTAAATCTGTAGCCGCAATGTAGGACCGCGCAAATGCCTGCATGGTAATTTATTGCTAAAAATTGCGGTGATTCGTGAGATCCAAGTGGCGAAACCTCGAACTTCTTAGTCGCGGATGGATTTTACTACTTCATTCATAAAAACCTTTCTTCATTTAACAACATTGATGGATGCAATGTTGGCCTACGACGACTGATATCAGTATTATTTTACAGACTGATTTACTCACTTAGAGTTAGTCTAATTACTTTTGAATGACTTATTTAGTTTAAATTAAAATGTGCGTTCCCATGTGGTTCCTGATATAATCTAACCACAAGTAAAGTATAAAAGTTTATTCGTAATGACAGTGCACAAGATTTATTATGTCATGAAAAATACTGTAATAATCATCTGTATATAACATTTCTATGAAATAAATCATATAAACTACATTAACGAATGCGTACAGTAAAAATATTAATTCAGTAATTCCGGCTTGACCAAAGCAATAAGTAATTCTATAATAAGTCACTGTCACTATTGACCTTTATTTTATTTTTAAAATATAAATACAGTATTGTTAATTCGTAACTATTAATTTATTATAGTACATTAATGTTGTGGTAGAAAAAATGCTAGGTCATTTATTTGTAATTTTATAAGAAGGTAACTTTGAAGCAAATATTTTTCCTAAACGGTAACAAGGACAGAAAAATATGACAGCCGGGGGACGGGGCGGGGCGGAGCGGCAATCCTTTTGTGAACTTGAAGTCATGGGGCGAGGTAGTGTTTGGGAACCTCGTACCACTCCCGATGTATTCCGTTGAACAGCCAATGAGAAGACTTAGGACGGTAAAACTTGACATAAGTGATATTTAAACATTGTGCAATGTGAAGAAAAATAATAAAATACTAATTTAAAAAGTTTTCTTAATTGCCATAGTACTGTACGTGTTGGTAGATGAATTTAATACAATATTAATATAAACTGAACAAATATAACGGTGATTGATTAAGGTAAACTTGGTTTACCGAAATCGATCACCATAACATTCGTAGCCTACATATTGCACTTATTTTTTATAAATACAGGATAAGTATTATACTGTATGAAATTTGCATTTTTTGACGTTACTTGTGTATTGAAGTAAAATTGTTAAGCTATTATTACATTGCTCAAATAAGATGTTCTGCTCGGTTTGGTTTTGTATTAATTTAATGCATCTTCAATTACTTGAGTATCCACTGACCTGATTGGGGAGCTCGTGATCAACTTGTGGCAGCCACACTGATCAACTTGGGTAGTCATCGTGATGGACTTGGCTAGCACTCGTGATCAATATGGCTAACACTAATGATCAACTCGTATAGTACCAGTAATAAACTTGGCTATCCACCGTCATAGACTTGGCTATCACTCAAGACTAGTCAATAATGAGTGGCTAGTCAAGTAGACCACAGGTGCTAACCAACGTAATCACTGGTGATTATATAAGTTCAGTTTACCAAGGATGCTACTCAAAGTAATTATGGGTGGCTACCTAAATTGACCCCGTGTTCTACCTAAGATTATTAGAGTTCCTACCTACTAAGTTGACCACAGACTCTACTTAAGGTAATCACAGGTGTCTTCTCAAGTTGACCACGGGTCCTACGCAAAGTAATCACAGGTACTATCTGAGTTGACCATGGGTGCTACCCAAAATAATCACACTTGTTATCTTGTAGCACTGGTGCTACTCAAAGTAATGACTGATAATACCCAAGTTGACTACAGGTATTACCCTAGTTAACACTTTGAAGCCTGGGCCCTTAATACTCCGTTTGGCATGGAATCCTGGGGGTTTTATGTTCACATTAAAAAAATTGTAAATGCCTTATAAATTTCATAAAAAGGTTATATTATATATCTTTGTAAAGGGGAGGAAATTCTCTTTTCAATGATGGTCAAAACTTTAGGTGTTGTACATTTTTTTATTTTTTACAGAAGCTACAAATAAGTACAAAAATATGTAAAACAAAAATATTTACAAAGAAACTGAACTGAAAACATGATAATAAAATATAAATACTGTACTTGAATTATAAACACAGAATATTCACTTCTATTGAATATTCTGTAGAATATTCAATAGTATTGTTACGGTATTGTTTACGACTCAAAGCACCGTGGGTCACTGACCGGCTGACATAAACAATACCGCTCGGTGCGCGCTCATTCCAAGTCTCACGTCAGCTGTTACGATAATTATTTATCCAAGACCAGATGTAGATAAAAAGAATTAATAGACCGATAAAATATAATAACAGATAACTAAAAGACATATTCAGATGACCTAAACCCGATTATATGCCGATAATAAAGATATAATGAATTAAATATGGGCGCCCGAGCTATTCTCGGGCGTTGGCGAGTACGCCAGTTTGCGTCGCCCGATCTATCTTCGGGCTTAGGCTTCAAAGTGTTAATTAGGCATGGCTACTTAAATTAATTACGGTTTCTCCCCTAGTGGCTACTCAAGTTGACTACTAGTGCTAGCCAATGTAATAAGGGGTGGCTACTCAAGTTGACCATGGGTCCTACCCAAGGTAATCACAGGCACTAACCAAATTCACCGCCGTAATTATGGGAGGCTACCCAAGTTGACCGCATGTTTTACCTAAAATAATTATATGTCCTACCTAAGTTAACCACAGGCTCTACTCAAGGTAATCATGAGTGGCTTCCCAAGTCACAAAGAATCCTACCCAAAGTAATCACAGGCACTGTCTAAGTTGACCATGAGTACTACCCAAGGTAATTAGGTGTGACTTCCCAAGTTGATCAAGGGTGCTACCAAAGGAAATCACAGGTGCTATCGAATTTGACCATGGAAGCTACCTAAGGCGTTGCCGATAAATTTTTCTCATACAATTTTTCTAAACAAAAATTTCTAACAATATTTTTTTCCAATGATAGAGTTTTCTAATACTTGTTGCCTAATTCAATATTACTAATGATATTCTTCTAATGATAAAATTATTAGAAAAATATCATCAGTATGTAGTAAAAACAAAAGCAAGAAAAAGATTCGTTTCTATGGTAACCTAGGCTGAATTCAATCATATCAAAATTAAAAAGTTACATATATAAAGTTATATCAAAATTATTTAATGCTGTAAACTTTACAATAATACCTAATGGATCCAAATCCCCAAGTTGTTGGAGGACAATTATTCATAGATGTTTATGTTTACTACAAGGTAAACATTGTAAAAGGTTGTTTGTATTGGAAATGTGCTAAAGTCGGAGAATGCAAGGCGAGAGCCATAACTTATCCGGAAGGAGATCAAGTTGTTTTAAAAGGACCAGAAAAGTCACCTCACGATCATCCACCGAATCGCGAAGCAGCGGAAGCCAAAATTGTCAAGTACAATTTGAAAAGGAAAGCTGAAGAACCAGACGCGCGTCCAGCACAGATACTTCGCACTGAACTGGTCGGTTTATCGCAAGGGGTTCTGAGTCAGTTGCCAGAGCGGGAAAATTTGAAACAATCAATGAGAAGGGCACGCAGGAAGGATCTCCCTCCTAACCCTCGCACATTGGACGACTTTATAGATTTGCCCGACCGATATCAAGTCACACAATCAGGAGATAAATTTCTTCTGGCTGATTCTCGCGACGGAGGTGTAGATGAAGGCAGAGTTATTGTTTTTGGTACACGCAGAAATTTGGAAATATTGGCTGCGAGTGAGGTTTGGTTTTTAGATGGCACTTTTAAGGTGTCTCCAAGCATTTTTACACAGCTGTTTATCGTTTTGGGAACTGTGCGGAGAGGTGGACAACTACCGGGTGATGAAATTCAAGTGATTGCTGTACCATTCATATTTGCCTTGCTTTCTTCCAAATGTACGGATCAGTACAAATACGTGCTTGAAACAATTACGAATTCTGCTCATGATTGGGGCATTCGACACTGCAGACCACAGAGAATCATGACGGATTTCGAAGTGGCTATCTTGAATGCGTGTAATTTGACGTTCAATGGAGTCCCCCTTTCGGCTTGTTTTTTCCATCTTGGACAATCCCTCTACCGTCATGTTCAGAGTGAGGGATTGCAAGCTCTTTATAATGACCCTCAGAACCGAGGCATAAAGTTGGGTGCTCACATGATTTTGGCCTTGGCATTTGTTCCCCCGGATGATGTGCGCGAAGCATTTGAACTCGTGAGAGATGAATTTGACGAAACATTGTTGCCCTTACTTGACTACTTTGAAAAGAATTACGTTGTTGGGATACCTGCGCGTGGACGTTGGAGAGCTGTATCTTCTCGTTACCTGATTTCATTATGGAATCAATATAATAGTACAGTCAGTGGTTCGCAGCGTACAAATAACTGTAGTGAGGGATGGCACAACCGATTCAATTTGGCGGTCGGCAAAAATCATCCAGACGTCTACACATTCCTGAATGAGTTGAAAAAAGAACAGGCCGATTATGAAACTATAATTACGGAGCTGGCGTTGGGTCGGAAAGTTAAAGCTGGCCAAAAAAAAAAGTGGAAAACTGCGAATGCGAGGATATTGTCCATTGTTTCGGAATATAATCTTCATAAGGAGGAAAATCGGACTGTAGAGTATTTAACCCTTCTTGCTCACACCATAAATCTTGACTAATCAAGTTTGGATCATTTTATCGTGTAATAATAAAAATACAATGAGAAACAATTAGGAATTTTGACTATTTAATTGGGTTAGCAATATTGAAATTAGAAACTCAATCTTAGAAATATTTTTATTAGGTGAATTGCTTTTAGAACAGTTATTTATTAGAAAAATTGCATTAGAAAAAATGATAGGGAATCACCTAAGGTAATGACAGATATCCAAAATGATCACTGGTGATACACAAGGTACTTACAGTTACTACACAAGTTAACCAAGGGTGCTGCCCAAGGTTAATCACAGATAGTAACCAAGTTGACCACGGGTTATACTGAAGGTAATCACAGATTCTATCCAAGTTGACAATGGGGGCTATCCAAATCACATACAATAAGCAAAATAATCAATGGTGGTGCTACCCAAGGTACAGAGATATTACCATAGAGGACCAAGAGTACTACCCAAGGTAATCACAGGTACTACCCATGTTGATCATGGGAGCTACCCAAGTCAATCACAGGTACTACTCAAAATGATTAATGGTATTACGGGTGGCTACCTAAATTGACCACGAGTGCTACCCAAAATAATCACAGTTACTATCTAAGTTGTCCACGGGTGTTACCCAAGGTAAATTTATGGGTGGCTACTCAAGTTGGCCAGGGGTCCTACCAAAGATAATCACGGGTAGTACTCAGGATGACCACCGGGGCTACCCAAGGTAATCTGGTATGGCTACTCACGTTGATCACAGGGCTTACCAATATAATCACAGGCACTACCAAAGTTCACCACCGGTCCTACCTAAAGTAATCACAGGTACTACCCATATTAACCACTGTTAAGATAATTACAGGTCCTAAGTTGACCACAGGGTCTACTCAAGGTAATCACAGGTGACCTCTCAAGTCCTGTCCACCACAGATCCTATCCTACCCAAAAAAATCACAAGTACTATCTAAGTTGACCATGTGTGCTACCAAAGACAATCCCACATATTGACCACGCGTCCAACCCAAGGTAGTCACGAGTGGGCTAGCCATGTTAACCACGTATTATAATCGAGGTAATTACGGGTGGCTACCCAAGTTGACCATAGGTTCTATCCAAAATAATCACAGATACTACCCAAGTTAATCACGGGTGATACCCGAGGTAATAACTGGTACAACCCATGTTGGTCACGTTTTGAATGTATGTAACTGTTCTTAAAAGATCTATTACTTACAAATAATAGTGGCTTTATAAAATTGCGACTTACTCAGCTAACTCATGTATCTGTATATTATAATACTCTGGCAATTGGTTATTTAAATGTAATTATTTATTATCAATAAATTGTTCAAGCATTTTTTATATTTATTAGGAATAACATTAATTTGTTTCTAAATATGTTTTAACATCAGCTTTAATCCATGCAATAAAATCATTTCCTATAAACGACAAATACATTCATAGGTAACGAAGTGTTTAGCGCTTATGTACTGTGGTGTCAAAATGGATGAGTCCAAACTGCTTAGACAGGTGAGAACAAACTACTGTACTCATATAAAAACTGAGACCAAAGTATTGTGTGAATTGCTGAGGTCAAATTGGTATACTATGTGAGCCTAAACTACCCCTAACATGTTTATGAGGCCAAACTACTGTCAGGTAGGTAAGCCCAATCTGCTTTGAATGTCTAAATTTACATGTTCGAAATTTATATATGCTCGCAGCAGTTTTTATGTTGGTTTCTCTATTTTGATTGTTGGTTATTTTTAACAGTCGTGTTAAAATAAAAAATAAAAACGTTATATTTAGTAATTTGTGTAGGCCTAATTGAATCATACTAAATTAATCACTCCAAAAATACTGTGAAATATTTATCAGTAAAACAAAAAAATTTTTAAAGTAATTTTGTAAGAACTGCTGTCAAAATAAAATAATTGCTTTTCTCATGGCAATGGGAAAATTGAGCAAGATTATAATATATTATTTTAATTATAATTGATATCATTCATATGGTTCGCTTCGGTTTTCGTCTCTGTCCGCGAAAATGTTTGTTGTAACAAAATGTTTGCTTTTTTGAACCAAATTGTCCCCGTAGTGTTATTTTCATGTATTGTAGTAATTCATTCAGCATACTTCAGAAGCAAATAAAAGTGGCCACATTTCAACTATTTTTTAATATTTGGAAATTTGTGTGTTTATGTTGCAATTTTCATAAAACTATGATAGTTTATGTGAAATCATTGTTTATTTCATTAAAAATAATTAATAAACCGTACAAAACTATAAAAAACGTAAAATAAATAGAAAGTTGGTATTTTTTACTATTACTTTTTAACTTGTTTTATTTAGTTTTCAGTAAAACGTATCCTTTAATGCTTTAAGCGTGTGTTGAGAATTGTTGTGGCGTTTATTTAATATTATTTTGTTTTAATCTTCAACCGAACATAAAAATATATGAAATAGAAATTTAGTTGCAAATTGATGCCTTTTATTAAATATTTAACCACATAAAAACCAATATTTAGAGCACAATCCAACCGTTTTAAAGAATATTTACAAAAACCATGCTTTGTAACGTAATTTACTTAGTTTTAGTAAAGCGTATCTTTATGTTTATAAACAAACTCTTCAATTGTTTTTCAATTGTAAAATATAAGTATGGTAAGCCTATGCCTAACTATGTTAAATTTTAACCGTTTTGAGAATAACAAGATTTTAACAAGAATTATGATTTTGGAAAACGTTTCAAGTAGAAATTCAATATTTTAGTAGACCCCCAATTTTATCAGTGAATAATTTTATTTCACTGTAAAAAGTTTACTTTTCTAAACAAATATTACTATTTTTTACAAAAACAACTTTACATAAAAACATGTTAAGAAATGAAATACAGCAGCAATACCGGTACTGACTGAAAATTGACAATTGTTGAAAAGAATTGGCCTTTCTGCTCAACATACATTTAGACAGAGAAGGTAGGGCGGTGCCAACTGAGGATGCGGCAGGTGGGAGGGAGGGGTAACTGGGGTTTCCGGTTGAAAATACTACGAAAACTTACTATACCGGAAATGATTCAAGGAACTATATTGAACTCTGTCCGGCGGATTAAACTTCTACGCCTAAAAAAACTGGACGTAGTTCCAACTTCTATCGCCAGTGTCGCTTGACTTCTATATTTTCTTTCCCTTTAGAGTCCTCTTAAGCCAAACTCCTTTTGTTCTTGTTTTTCTTGATTACTCAACACGAGCCCCTTTTTACACATAAAAAGCTAGTACATAGTTAACAACTGAGTCGTACAACATCCAAAATTTTACGACCCAGCGATGATGTTGTTTTTTTGGCAAATACTGCTGCAAGGATGTATGAGCTTTGGTACCAATGAGAGACTCATCAATGGAAAATTGCTCATGGGGGGGGTATAATAATGTCGAAAGAGAAAATTTTCGTGATCAACCAAGGACTCTGGAACTTTGCACAAGGATCATTTGGGGTTAATACTTCATTATTCACAATGTGACAGAATCGCAAAATTAGCTGAAATCTATCTTGTGTCAATATTTGACTGAACCATGGAGTGGACATAGAAGGCAGGGTGGACCAATAAGAAAATATTTTTGGTTTTCTTACTAAGCCCATATTGATAATACAGGCTATAAAAGCCTTCATTTCTTGAATTGTCACAGGTAGCCATTTTTTCACCCGGGAATTGTCTCTGAATGCAGTGCTTTCCAAACATTGATTAGCATACCTATTAGTTTCTCTTACAAAACTAAGTAACAGGGTACTTGTAAAAAACAAATAAAAATATTTCATTGGAGGAGAATCAGCATGGGGCATATGCTTGGGTCCTGATATTTCTTGGAGCCTAACTGGGGCAAAGGGAAAATTATCATCTGAACCAACTTCATACCAATTATCGTCATTGCCATCTAATTGGAGAGAATTGTTTAAAATATTTTGATCAGGCATATGAGGGCTACTATCAACATTGGGAGGAATATTATCTACCTGGGAAGGGCTATTATCTACATAGTGAGGGCTATTCACATAATGATCTTGTGGTTGAAGAGTGGATTGGACAACAGAGTCACTTGTAGTAGGCCTAACACTTGTATTGTTTCTTGAAACTTGCTCAGTTGGCTTGTCCAATGAAATGAAACCTCTATAATGTACAGGTAAAGACTTTCTATTTTCCCCGATTTTTCGTTTCTTGGGGGTTGAGGATACAATTTCACCATCACTTGAAAAGTTTGAATCAGTTGACTGTAATGGTTCGTAGTCTTTATCTTCGTCCGTGCCATCAACCTCACTTGATGAAAAGTCGTACTGCTCTTCTTCATCAGATGTTGGAATTATTTCATTTTCTAAGTCATTATTTTCATAATACGAGAATGGTTCACTCATAAATGAAGCATCAGTAATATTTGCACTGCTTTCATTGTTTAGCTCTTCGTCAATAATATTGCGTAGCAAGGAATCGTTTCCGACAAAGTTTTTATTTGCCATGCTAAAAACAATTAATTTTCTATAATTACAGAACGCTAAAGTTCAAAATAAATTTTTTTTTTTTTTTTTTTTGCTAATAAAACAAACTATTTATATGTATAATGGAATTCTGTTGAATAAAACATTATACACGTAAACAACAAAATACACTCGCACACTTCACAAAACTAGTAAGTAGTTTGTGAAGTAAGAACATTCAGTTTATTTGATCTGAAGTAAAGTATTTAATTTAGTTTTTATTAATTTAGAAGTCATTATTTTATTTAATGTAGGCTATTTCAAGGCGATAACACGTTATTAATTAGTTAAATATTATTTTTATTTTTTCTTATTATTTCCATCTTAAAATTTTTGAAATGGCTTAGTTCAAATTTTTTTTGTAAATGTTTATTAGTAATTAAGATAATAAATTATGTTAACAAATGTAGCACTATTACTACTTACTGAAACTGCCTTATTTTACTAACAGTCAAAATTGAAGTTAGTGAGAATTAAAAATCATAAAATATCATTAGTTTAAGCATTTAATTTGTAACAATTGTATTTTAAATTATGTTATGTTTGCTCTTGAGGTACCAGAATAAATGTTTAACCATTTATTCACAGTAAGAAAGTATATTGCAATACACCTCTATTTATTGAGTACGATTATGTATTGTAGTTGTAATGTGAATTGTATTTTTTATTTATTTATTTATTTATTTTTAATAGTAGGTTCTTCTTGAACAGACCGCAGTGTAGGTTTTATTATTCTGATTGATTTTTATTCAATGAAATTGATGTTTATTTACTTATCTTATGATAATAATAATACTAATTGCAATACATTTTTTAAGCTAATTAATCATAAATAAATCAAGCAAATTCAAACATTTCAAACTCAATGTATAATTATTTTAACTAAGTCTATTAAATTTTAAAATATGAGCATATTACAATAAAAATAACGGGTTTTTATTATTATTATTTTTTTTTTCAATAGACCCACATTAATCATAACATCATCATTCTATTTATAAATGACAAAAAGTCAACCACCGTGTTTCAATTTAAATTATTTTTGCAAATTTTATTAGAGACTATACTTCTAAAGAAGAATTCAGTTTATTGTTCTGAATTAAACTATCATTAGTTTCTTTTTCAATCGCTTAGTCCCGATTTTGATTTTCAAGTTTGTTAGCATAATTAATAGTATTTTATTTCTAAATCTTACCAAGTATGTGTACACTTGAATTGGTTAAGGAATAATTTTGTCGAATTCAAAATTTGCACAGTTAGATAAATTTCATACATGAAAACTTAATAAACTTCATCTATTGATACACAAACTGGCTTTTATGGTTTATTGATCTTCGTATATAATTTTTGTTTGTGTCTACATTCGCTATTTGGAAATAACAAATAGTTAATTTCAATGTTTTATACCTGTATGGAGGAGAACTGATGTATACAGCTTAACTTGTTTTTATCTAATTCTATATATTTATTTTGTATTTTTTTATTTATTATTATTATATCTTTTTTATTTCTAATACTATAGTAAGTAATAAAATGGTATAAATTTGTTACTTTCTGAACAGCAATAACTCAATAAGACTAATAAGGCTAAGACAATCAAATAAATATGTAATGGATGAATTTTGGATAAATGTTCATTAAGATATTGAGTATTTCATTAAGATGTGTGTATATAAATATATAAGTATTTATATTTTTTCCTTTTAATATTTTATTTATAAAAAAGGAAATTTTTTTTATCTTCATGAAGTGTTTTGACTGACGTCACAACAGGTCGATTGTTCTTAGGGGCATGAACAGCGACAGTACAGAAGTACAGGTAGACAGCTACAGACAAACAAAATGCGAGGAATTTGATGATTACTTGCATTTAAAAAATTTTTTTATCAATAGAGCTAAATATTCTCTTAAAGCCATTCATTTCAATACACGCAGTTTTTTTTTAATGTTGATGCTATACTTATTTAATTGGAAAGCATA
Source organism: Stictocephala bisonia (assembly GCA_035578905.1). Taxonomy (NCBI): domain Eukaryota; kingdom Metazoa; phylum Arthropoda; class Insecta; order Hemiptera; family Membracidae; genus Stictocephala; species Stictocephala bisonia. The sequence goes on from JAQJVL010000179.1 coordinate 1,492,289, forward strand.
GGCATTTAGTTTTGAAGTTCTTGTGTTGACAGAAGCTTGGTTAGACAAATATAAGATAATAACAACAATAGATGGTTATGATACACATTCTACTACTGATAACTGGAATCGGAATGATGGTGTGGTGGTTTACATTAAGTCTGAATACAACGCAATATGTAGTCAAATAAATTTAGGTGAGGCGACTGGTTTGCAAATATATTTTAACTTTCATGGGCAGACTATTAACTTGCTTGCAACGTATAGGAGCCCTAATATAAATTGCAACTCTTTTCTTGATGGTTTAAAACTTCATTACCGTAATATAAAAAATTATAAAACATATATTTTCATGGGTGATATTAATATAGATATTTTACCAGAATCTAGTAATAAAATTACGGATCAATATATAAATATATTGGCGAAACCGGGTTTTATAGAATGTATAAAAAAATTCACTAGAGTTACAGAATATTCAAAAACATGTTTGGACCACATCTTTATTAAACATAAAAACTACAAAGCTCTCTCTTCAGGTGTTCTTTAAACTTCAATTCAGACCACTATGCTGTAGAAACACAGATTTCATATGAAAATATAGGAGAGGAACGGAATGTGGATTGGGATGACGGGACATACATCGACCAGAAAATACTGAGTGAATTGATGAGCGCTCAATCGTGGGATCATGTTCTGGCTTGGAACGATGTTAATGTTTGTTGTCAGATGTTTTTAAATACCTTAAACAATAAAATTAAAAGAGCTAAGATTACTACAAAGATAAAATTAGTAGCTGCACTCGGCATCCGAAGCAATTTTGGAATACTATAAATGAGATTAATGATGTTAAAAAATCTAAAAGCTGTTTTCCTGTGTATAAGTTTTTGTTGGAGAATGATGCTAGCGGTGGTGGTTTGAAGGGGGTGGCAAATTCATTCAATAAATTTTTTTCGGAAGTAGGAGGGAAGCTTGCTAGAAATTTTCACCCTCCCACCGGTATGCCGCTAGTGGATGACAGCTTTCTGGGCCAGACATGATTTCTGCATGGTACCGATCTCCAACAGCCAGATTGTAAAGTGTGTTCAAGAAATGAGGGGTGGGTGCCTCTTGGTGTCGACGATTTTTCCGTCGACACCAAGAATAATTTACATAACCTCCTTTTGCCTCTCAAATATATAGTAAATTTAAGTATTTGTACTGGAGAGTTTCCAAATGTTTTTAAAATTGCTAAAGTTATTCCATTAATTAAGTTATTTCTTTACTGAATATTATATCTAAAATATTAGATAAATGTGTAAAAATACAGCTACAAGCGTACTTAGAAAGTAATACAATTTTATCTCAAAATTAGTTTGGGCTTAGGAAAGGAAAAAACACATCAGAAGTATTATATAATATTAGTAAAAATATTATTGATTCTATAGATAAAAATGAAAATCTCTCATCGCTTTTATCAACTTAGCAAAAGCATTTGATTCAATAGATAGAAGTATACTTTTTCAAAATTAGAATGTGCTGGGGTCCGGGAAGGAGCCTTGAATTGGTTTAAAAGCTATTTAACTAACAGGCAAATTGTATCAATTAACAACACATGTAGTGATGTATACAAAGCTGACTATGGTATTGAATAGGGAAGCACTCTTGGTCTTCTTTTATTTATTTTTACAACATAGATAAAATTAACATTACCGGAAAAATATTTTTATTTACAGATGACACTGCAATAATATTTAAAGCGCATTCATGGAATGAAGTGTTTCGAATTGCTTCTTCTGAAATGAAATTAATAAAAAAATGGTTTGCTGATAATGTTTTGACAATGAACGTGACTAAGACAAAATGTATGCCGATTGCATTGTGCACTAAGAGCGAGCAGGGATTTGTCCGCCGCAGTCTGCCAGTGTAGCAAGATTGAGCATGTGGATCATTACAAATACCTCAGTAATTATAGATTCTAGATTAAAATGGGACTTCTTACAAATTATCTAAAATGTAAACTAAGAAAATTTGTATTCTTTTAACTTAAAGAAATTCTAAATATAAAAGAAATTAAAGCCGTTTATTACACATATGTTTGATCTGTTTTAGAATATGGAATAATTGCTTGGGGTGGGGCCTGTATTACAATGTTAAATTCACAATCTATTTTGCAAAAAAAAAAATAAAATAAAATCTGGGTTAAAAACACAGACGCTATTCAAGTGAATTTTTGTTAAGAGAAACACAACTTTTTTCAACTAGGCAATTGTACATTAAAACAATGTTAATTACGTGAACACACACAGACATTCAATCATCACTCCAGTAACACATAATTATCAAACAAGGAATTCTGTCAATGTAGGAGCACAAGTCCCAAGGGCGACGAGAGTGTTCAGTCATTCTAATCCTTATTATATTGCCAATTTTATTTATAAACACATTCCAGCCAGAATAAGGGACATCCATGTACCAGTAAATGTTTACATAAAGTTAATTTCTTTCTGGCTGTTAGGCATCGGGCCTGAACGTTCTGAGTCGCTCATTTATTCTCAATACACTCAGTGATTTTGAATGCATACAGCTTTATGTTATACTTTTTTTCATCATTATTACTATCATAATTTTTTATATAGTTTAAAAAAAATGTTTTCTCTACCATCATAATTTTCATTTACTTTATTATTATTACATTAAATGCATTATAATAATAAATTTAATTGCAATCCTGCAAAATTAATCCTACTTGAAAACTAGTTTTAGTTTTTTCCATATTTTTTATAACGTAAAATACATACATGTCTGTAGGTTGTAAAATAAAAACAAAAAAATATTGTTCATTATTTTATATTATATCTTTACTATCCATTATACACTTATTATATTCATAATTTAAATTTTTCTGCTTATAACACAGTATTGTAACTGTGTTATTTTTATGTAAATGTACAATTTTTGTTCGTTTGTACTCACTATCATGTACAGGTCTATTTGACTTATGTGAGAATTTATTTTTCCGAACATGTATGTACTTATTTTTGTAACTTGGTTTGTTTTATTGGAAATAAAGATGATTTAATTTGAGTTAGTTGTGGGGCAACCTAAAGTGAGTGAGTGAGATATGAATGACAGAAAGGGCAGTGAGGCCAACTGGAGAGAGAGGGATAATTACAACTTGTCATGAGAGATAAGAATAAGGTGAAGAAGAGTGGACAATATTACACTATACTTTGAAACATTAATTGAACAGTTATGCAGGTCTTTGTCGATAACCTGATTCCTTTCAACCTTATCAAACCTCCTCCTGCAACATTTAACTTGTTCCTGATTGGTCAGTTCAAATAGAATGGGGATAAGAACACTCATAGAAATTTTAACACTTTTTCTCCAGTTCTGAGCTTCATGACGAAATCCCGCGCTTCGCAGTACACTAAATTCACGTGGTTCTTTCCACTTTTAGTTCTTACAAATGTTGCATATCTTACCAAAAGTAACTTAATTTTATACTTGAAGATATCAAGAGTGAATGCCATAATTGTCTTTACTAATAACCTTTTGATATTCTTAAATTCAAAGTTATAAAGAAGCCTGCTTGTTCAACTTTGTAATTTCTCATATTAACTTGAATACATTAACTTCCTTTTGCCCTTACTGGCCTGTAAAAGAATCTCTTATCTTTTATTTTACTATTATTAACCCGCGGTGAAAAGACCGCAAGCAGCCATTTTGTTTGGCAGAGGGCTGACCGTGAGTCACAACTACACCCCCCTCCTGCTACTTGTCGAGGACAACATCCGTAAGGTCTGGAGGGGTAGGGGGACCAGATAGTCACCTTACGAGCTTCGGCGTGTGTGTTTTTTTTTACCGTGCGGTCTTTTTTACCCCAAGAATCTTGGCGAAGAAGATGAAAGCAATTCATCCGACTGAACAAGGCGTGTATATTTTACAGTATATATACGCATTGTACAATATTTAAGTCTTATTCAAATGTAATTTTATTAACTTTTTATTAAATAACAATATACAATTATTATAAAAATATCAAACATTCAAAACTTCAAAAATTAAATAAATTAATTAATTCAGTTATTTTATTATATAATTGTAATATTAAGATGTATAAATCATATATACAATTTATTGAAATAATAAAAAGTGTTTTTTGGATAAAATAGAAGTATTTCCTTTATTAAAACCCTAAACAAAAAAATGCGGTCTAAAAGACCCCATGAGTCTACTGGCGTAATGAAGTTCATGAGTCCACTGGAGGGTTAAGAAGAAATTATTATTCAAGAGGAGATTCATTATTTATTTTATTTATTACAAATGCGAGTGCCGGACAGTGAAATCAGTGCACATCAAGAGGAATATTTTAGTTAGTGAACTGAGTATCAATGAACATGTTCGTCAATCTTCACACCCCAATCTCATATCCCATAGAAGGCGCCTTCTACCCCACGTTTCTGTCAGGCCCTCTTCTAGACTACCTCTCCATCCGCAACCACCCACCTACCTACTCAGGTTTAGTATAAACCTACTTGCACAAGCTCAACAATTTGGATCAAAGGTACCCTTTGGCACGTTCATAATTTCATAATTTTTTCACAGTTTTTGCAGCATTTCGTTTGTTTTTAATTTAGATCATGTACTGTTTATGGTCCAATTTTTCTGACAAATTAATCTGAAAAATTTTGTATAAGTTTTGCGCTGTACAGATAACAGATTCCGCAGGTTACGTATATCAAGCAAAATAATAAGAAGTGTTTTTATCTTAATTATGATGTATGTGACCTATTGATCAAAGACTATTGGATTGGGAGAGGGGTAGTGGCAGAAAAATCTTAGCCAGAGCTGGAAATTGGCAGCGGCACTAATCTCATTTTGCTTGTTGCAGGAAATTTAAACATTTCCTTTCTCATTTCACTTCTTAAAGATTTTTATTCATTGACAGGATCGTGAATCATTGATTGAAATTTAAATTATTGGATTCACATCAGTGCACCCATAAAAAAATTTGCTGAATCACAAACTTGTAATTTGAAGAAGAGTGAAATTTATATTCACTGACACCAAGTAAACTCTGTCAGAGTAATGATGTCAGTATTAGTTAATGCATGTTGTGTGGATTTCTCTAAAATGGTATGTTTCTTAATTTTGAGGTGGAGCTTAAGGGTCCAAATTCTCCTTTGGAAATGAAACTCTTCAGTATGGCGCACTGCAGCACTAGGAAAGAAGTTAAAGTTGATGGGAGCTCTGTCAATTCAGTGCTGCTTGATTCAGATCCTACTGATCCTCATGACAGGTAACATTGCTACTGTGATAGAATTTTCTAAAAGTAAGTAATTATTCATCATACAGGTCAAAGTGCTGTTAATAAAACCTCTAATAGTCCAGTACCTAGGTTTTGGAACAAAATTCTTTAGGATAGTACTAATTCACTTGTAAATTTCGTAGTAACGTGAGGAAAAAAAATAAAAATGGGATACGGTGCCAATAGATGTTCTTTCCTTGGGGGTTGAAAGAGTCAATATAAAGCTCAAAAAATGCATTTTTTTGTAACGGTTTTTCACAAATAATTTTTAAAAGTTTGGATTTTATCAAGGAAAGTGTTATTAATAAAAACAAAGCTCATAAAATGAATTTTTTTTTTTGTAGGTGCAATTCTGACAAAGTTAGGGTTGCCAAAGGTGTGACGACTTTTGTCGACTATCAAAACAGAAACCTTAAACACTGAATAGTAGAAAAAGTAAGAGTTGTTCAATGATAACTTATTTAATCTTTTTTATAGTACATAAAAGGACCTTTAAAATGAATTAACCTTAGTCCATATGTAATTTACTTTGTCAATGTACTGTAAAACAGTTCTAGGAGTTTGGTCAATTTACACTGCATTATAAATATAAAATTTCAAATATATATATATATAACTATTTTTAAATTTATTTGAAAATGTTTTTCTTTTCAATATAACTCAAAAACAGTACAAGTTCCGTAAAAAACAACTAAATACAAAAATGTAGCTCTTTTGTTAGCAACAATGTTGATTTTTTTTTTTTTTTTTTTTTTTTTTTTTTTTTTTTTTTTTTTTTTAGAGTGAAAACTTATAGATATCCTTCTGTTTGATAATTTTATCTTAAAGCCCAACGGATGCTCAATAGAGCATTTAATTCAATTTTATTTTTAATAATTAAAAAAATGAATTCACTCGCCTTATAGCCTTTAAAATTCCTTACAAAATTCTTATTTGATCAATTATTTCTTTAACCCTAGATCGTTGATTACTGTTTATTTTTAACCATGCGAATATTTTTTATGCCATTTTTGGTGCTTTGCAAGCCTTTTTTGTAAAAATCATAAAAAATACTAAACATGCTCCAAATCATCATTGTATCATATTGTTTTTCTTCTGAAGAACTGTACATTGACATACTACCATGAAAACTTATATATAAATTTAGTAAATAATTATTTTCAAGAAAAAATTGAAAAGAATTTGAAAATATTGTACGTAAATTATAACTTGTAACCGTCTTTAGGAGCACTAAAAATGTGTGTAAATAATTCCAAGATAACCAAATGGTTTATTATTTAGTGTGCTATAATAATATGTTGTAACATTTTAAATAAAATACTAGGGTTTTTTTTATTTTATTTATTTATTTTTTTTTTTTTTGCTTAAAATGCGAAAATTAATAAGATGCAAAGTTGAAATATGATCATTGTAGGTACGGTAACCAAGTAGTACATGTAAAAATTTTAAAAATCACCATTGAATAGACAAGAAAAAGTTGTGTAGGAAAAATATACATGTTGTACCGTAAAACATATTTTCATATTTTTTGTTAATGGATGAGACCCATCCCTCACCAAGAAAGAAGTCGTGCTGTAACGGGGGATGCTCAAGTCTAAACAAGTGATAGGATCACAGGCGGCACTTGGAGGGTCAAATCATAACTCGGCAGCTGAGCGGAAAATACTTAAGAATAATCAGGCAGAAGGTCACAATAGAAAAATTACATCACAGAAAACAATAATTTACATTTTGAACACAAAATTAGCAAAGACATATACTACATATTAACAAAGAACCGATGTGTCTATCTGCAGGAATACCAAAATTGTAAAATCTAAAACAGTGAAAACAATTAAAATCTAAAAGACAAAATGATGAAAGAATTTACATTTAAAAAATGTAGAAGGTTGGACATCAAATCATCCAGCAATTTAGCCCAACTTTCATAATTCTACCGAATCAGGAAGTAAGCCGGTGTTCCTGGACAGCTCCAAATTGGAGGAATTTAAAAAGTCATAAAATCAATCACTTTTTGTTGAAATTTTTAAATTAAGAAAATAAAATATAGGACGGTACCGGTTCATCAAAAATTCAATAACAATACAATTAACAAAACAGGAAAAATAAACGAAACATAACAACTAGGCTTAAAAATAATCCACTAAATTGAATAGCCTAAAAATAAATTTCAAAAAAACAGTTAATAAATATTTAAAAATAACAGATTAAAAATAATAACAATAAAACAAACTAACAATAATAATACATTTTTCAATAAATAACATGCTCAAAATGAATCTGGCCTATTTGACAGTTATTTAGCTGTGGTGAAGAATAGTTTATTTGAGTTCAAGTGCACTTTTAAAATGTGCAATAAGATGAATGTTCCTCCCCAGCTCAGCCGCCGGGGACAAAATGAAAAGCACTGACCTGAGAACAGAAGAGAGGCTCCCTAAGTTGTAAGCAGGGCAGCGGAGGCGCAACTTGGCTCTATTACATGGTCCTCAGGCCAGGCCAGCATAGTCGAATTGGCAGAAGATCCACCGGGTGGCAGGCTGGGATCAACGTCCAAACTCGAGGACCCTGAATTGAACACAAAACCACAGCACATAAGAAAAAAACATTGCCAAAAAAGAAACACAACAAATTAATGTAAAACAAAGAAACCATTAAATACAAATGAAAATAAGATTGAAGCTATCAATTCATTTATATAGGCCCAGAATGGAGCATGTATATGTCAAACAATTCAGACATAGACAACAGTGAACAAGTAAAAATGATTCTAACGTAATTTTGAGCAAACAAGACATGTTTTTAAATTAGCTTTTGGCTGTAAAAATATAACAAGTTTTTTATTTTAATCTGGGTTTAACAAATAAAAAATTTAACAAATATTTAAAAAAAACTACGTTACAGGATATGACGACACATTAAACCTGAGAACAGAAGGACCCTGTTCGTGTAGCACTGTTCGTGTAAGGGTGTGCGCGTGGGACAATACCACTGTACGTATAGGGGTGGGTGGGTGAGACAATACTATTGTATGTATAGGGGTGGGTGGGTGGGACAATAGCATTGTTCGTGTAAGGGGAGAATACCACTGTACGTATAGGGGTGGGTGGGTGGGTTACCTCGGTATTATCATAACAGGTAAACTAGGTTATGAACATGAACAAACCTGGAAAATGTAAAACAAACCTGTAGAAAATAACACAAGTGACAAAAACTGAACATGGCCTGATAAGATGTATTATTAGAAAACAGTTTTCACCAAAAGGGTGATTAGGTATTCAAAATTAAAACAAATTAATCAACTTACGTTAAATTTGTCTTTAGCCGTGCATCTTGGTTCCTAACAGGACGGTGGCAAATGTAAGAACAAACCCTTAGTGAAACGTCAAACCAGCGAACCAGGAATTGGACCAATGGAACAGACAGTCTGAGCTAACAGCCATGAAAGTAACGAGCAGACAGCACGAGAACGATCTCAGGTAGCCTCGTAAACGAAAGAGTAGAGTAACCAAAATGTACCGGTCAAAGACATGGTACATGGAGAAAAATAAAAATGTTGCTACGGAAACAAAAAATGTATGTGAATCATTACATAACAGTCCAAAAATAAAAGGTATGAATATTTTTTAATAATTTCTTACTACATGTACTTCATTAGTACAATCTATTAGCTACAAGAAAATGTAAAGTATATGAAAATATTCCAAAAAGTATAAAACTTATAACACCATAAGTCAGGGTGCACAAATTGTGTAAATGGCACTTGGGAAATAGTGCATATTGTAAACGTATAAAAAATATAAAATAATTTTTGGGAATTTTTATAACAAGTAACACTTGATAAAACACATATTTCTGAATAGAAATATACAAAAAATGTTAGAATACAGCCAAAAATAAATTTTGAACAACAAATTTTATCAGCAGCATAAATTATGCTCTTCCTCACTATTGGTTGGTCACAAAAAAGGTAAACAATAACATTTGTTGTAAAATACTCAATGCAGCTAAAACATCGTAATTTGTTTGTTGGATAAAGTATTTCATTCTCTGCAGACTGACATTTACTACACCTTATTCCGTCTTCTGGTTATTCTTCATTCTTGCGACAAACATCTGCCATTTTTCCCACTCCCAATCTCCATGGCAGGCGGGAATTGAGCGTTTCTTGGGGCACATTTTAATTTTATTGCATACGTTTATAAAATTGCATAAACGAATTATTAAAAATCTGAAATGTATAGAACAGAACATTTGCGTTAATTGGTACCAACTTTGTTGTGATTGCTGATGATAAACATATGGTTTATTGATTTTAATGCTACAACATAAGTTATGCCGTTCATCGCTTTTAGAAGCGATTTTGTGAACAGTATAAATTATGTTGTACTTCACGATCCAGAGTTAAAAATCAAAGGAGTTATCATTTAAAAACCAATTGCATTTCATTCCAGTATATTTTGCAGCAATTATGAATACACGTGAATATGCTATTTTACATGTGTATGAGTTATTTCTCGTATCAAGTGCTCGAAGGTGCATATTTATTTACTATTAATAAATTAGTTAAAATTAATTTAAATTAAACATTTTTATATTCATTACTGGAAAAAACATTTCCCGTATAATGTCCTGAAACATTTTTAGATATGTTTATTGTTATAGCTGTGCTCATGCTATTCTAAGCCGTGCCGAACGTTTCTCAGGTGTTCTTATTTTTGTGCGCAAAGCCTAACGAAAAGAGACGGGCGCAAGCGCTTTAACCTGCAAACTGCACCTACCAGCAGCATGTGTACATGTCTTATGTGAACAGACTTTTCTCAGTAGGGGTTGTCCAATATAATGAGGTATAGTAAGTTATGTTCTAGAACCAGAAACAATGGTCATTTTTAATATACAAACATTAATGCAACATATTTTCTACAAATAAACTGCCTTTTTTAAGTTTTCTCAGCAAGGGTAGTTTTTAGGGGTTGAAACCTATGACATTTAGATGAATTATGTTCTACAATAGGAAATACAATATATTCTGAGTGTAACAACATGATTTTAAAATATAATACGATTTAGTCATATTTTTCAATATTTTATACTAGGGTTGGTTTTTATCCCTAAAAAATAAACAACGCCTATCAGTTTGATATCACATTTGAACTAAAGCGTTGGACTAGCTTAACTATAAATTTTCAGTTGAATCATTGCCATACTAAAGAATTTCATATTAATGTCATGTTTTTACGTTCAGGTACACCCGTTAGCAGGTCTACAAGATACTTTTTTAAGTTATATTTTACATTCAATAAGGTATTTTTAGTTAGGTAAATTGGCTTATCCAAAGCCTGCATTATATTGAAATTGTTATTATTCAAGTTTATATCCATGAATATAAATTAATTGGAAAAGATGTAGTATTTGTGCTGATGGTGTTAACACCATCTTACGTCCATGACACCTGGACAGTTTGTAAGGTCGCATAAAAGAAGTAGCTCCTCATGTTGCTTGGAGTCACTGTGTTACTCACAGAGAAAGTCTAGCTTCAAAACAACTTCATGATTCGTTGAAAGAAGTACTAAATCAGTCTGTGAAAATTGTTAGTTTTTCATTTAGGACAGCCACTGTTTTTGCTTACAAAGGTAAGATGGTTATATTTAGGCAAAGTACTCACGAGATTATTTGAATCGGGAAACAAAGCTCAACTGCTTTTTAAAGATTAGCATTTTGGTTAAGTTACAAATTTCTTGTAATTGGCTTCAGCATTTGGCAAACTTGAGTGATATTTTTCCAAAAGTAATGAATTAAATTTAAAATTACAGAACAGTTCTATTTGTATATTTAGGCTTTCTGACAGTCAATGATAAGGAAATTATACTTTTGGGAATCCTGTATCATTAAAAACCATTAAGTGAAGATTTTGGCACATTTCACGATTTTTTTTAAGAACAATCTTAAACTGTCAAAAGAAATACAATGAAGTATCACATAAGTAAGTGTGAAGATATTTGGATTTCTATTTCCGTTGATCAGTATTATTTTGAACATGCAACTTGTTATAAGATAAAGAAGCGCTGAGAGAAATCTCAACAAATTCTTCTCTGCATACCAAGTTCAAAGAAGACACATCTCACTGAATTCTAGGCAGGAGTAATAACAGAATATAAAAGTATCAGCGATAAAGTCCTGAAGAATTTCTTTTCCTTTACAAGTACAGTACCTGTTGAAAGAGCATGTTCCTCTTATGCATTTATAAAAAGTAAGCATTGGTGAATCTTAATACATCTCCAGATTTAGGCTCTGCCAGTCGTCATCTGTAACACCTATTAATAAATAACACACTCAAGGGGCACGGGAGATGAAAAAAAGCTGGGAATCACTGTTTAAGACCAATCTATTTTAAGTGATTTTAGGGAAATCAAATATCTAAAGAAGATATATTTTACTTTTATGTAGTGAACAGTGAGTAATGGTGACACAAGTGACTTTTGAGAACTGTGCTTCTAGACCTACCTCAAACCATCCAGACCTAACTAGTGATATGTAATCAGGCTTAAAAGTTAAAGTATATCTTAGTTTACCAGGTTAAGTTAGGGCTAAGAAGCCCTCTCTAACACTTATTTTGGGGACCAACAGCTTAAGGGTGACTTCCGAACCACCACCAGTAACTGGGCAGACAGGCTGTGTGCAAGGATGAGCTTAGACAGTCACCCATCCAAGGGAAAGCCACGCTTGATGTTGCTAAACTCCTTTATCTTGCGATAACGTCGGAACCCTCCGGTCATGGCCACTGGCAAATTAGGATTATTAGTTTAAATTCAAAAATAAATAAGTCAAAAGTAAATAAACACTTAGTCTATATTGCATTTTTGTTTGTTTCTATATAATGTATATAGCTGGTTGATATAAAGTAGGTTACCATTGAATTTAAAGTACAAGTTATTATCTCTCACCAAACTGTTTTGTTTTTTTTTTTGTTTTTTTCTTTTTTTTTTTTTTTTTTTTTTTAGATTCAAACTAAGACTTTCTGGAGTATTACATATATATATCTTAAAACTCAAAGAAAGTAGAGTATTTTTCTTAGTCATAAAATTAGCAAATGTTGCCATTCTTACTTAAAACGTAATTAGGCTTACATAAAATAAAATGTCAAAAAGTATTCTTGAGTTACAATGTGTAATTTATGAAAAAAAAAACTAAAACAATAATCAGTTTTATGTACAATTTTTTTAAATTTTTTATATAGTTACACACTGTACTGAGTCTAGCTCCATTTAATTCAGCATGCAAAAGGTTTGATTAACTAAATGTAAAACGTGTTCTGCTGTTGCAGAGCGACTTAATTCAAACCAGTAGCATCAGGTCAATGTCGCAGTAACTCATCCGACACAAGGTTAAGATGAAAGTGTAATCTAATAAACTAAATATAAAAATAAGAATACTTGTTATTTACTTACAGTAGAGAGTCAATTATCTGAACGTCAATGATCTGAACCGTCAGTAATCCAAACTGTCCAAAATAATCAAAGTGCATCAGTGATTGTAATTATGTATTGTTGATGAAGACTTATGCTGTCATTTTTTCTTTTCAGATTGCTTGTTGCTGGGTCTGTATCCCAGACTTCTGACGGACGCAAGCTTTTACTTAACCATACAACTGTACTTCCCAACATGCATGGGCTAGCTGCCTTAGTCTGCCTTCTTTTTGCTCCAGTTGTAGAATACAGGTATGAAATTTATGGAACCAATAAAAAAATATTTGAACTATGTTTATTTTAATAGTTGGCAAATGTAATGTAAGAAATCTTAATTTAATAAAATATCAAGCAGTTGAATTCATTGCTAGCTTTGTTTCTCTGATTAGAATAATTGGTTCTGATTGCAAAAACTATTTAAACTTTAATATTTGAATTGTCCAAAGAACAAACCAATCACTAGTTTGTTTTTAATTGATTCTGAATTATTTACATTGGGAATTTATGGAAATTATTATCACACACAGACTTTGATAATTAGCCTAAAAATATACTTTTTTGGCAACACTTTTTCATCCAAACAGTTAATTTTATTTTAAAATGTTTGCTATAACGAGTTTAATTTAAAATGTATGCAAGCTGGGAGATCCTGCTTTGCTCTAATCAGGTAACTATATTGTTGTTCTAAAATATTCAGGTATATAGTTCTTGTACTTTTTAGGTCAGGGTAAAAGATATATATATATATCGGTTTAACAGCAATATATATAATATATAAAACCGATGTAATAATGTTTAATTAACTACAATACAACGGGTTATCTAGCCTAATGTGGCTGCAGGTCAATACGGATACGTTTAAAGCCAGAAAAAACATAAGTCACAAAATACTTGGGGGTTTTCTAACAAAGCATAGATTCAATAACTCATATCAGATGGGAAGCGAGAGAGAAGTGACTACAAATGCATGCAACACAAATCTTGAAGGCATTTGACAAGATATAGACATACATTTTTAAAAACTACTTTGTTTTACTCATTTAAAATTCTAACAGTATATTTTAAGTCACTGTATAATATGTAGATAAAATCTTGTAATACCACATAATTTTAGTGATTTAAAAGAATGAACAAGGACGTGTTATCATTCAGCCACAGTAAGCAAGTCTGTCAATTCTAAAGGTGTGATAATGAACTATTCCACTTTTCCAAATGAGAAATGGACTCTTCCAGCAGCTCTGTTATGAATTGCCAGGTTGGATTTTCTGGTGCATTGTGCAGTGACAACCGTTAATGCACAACAAGTTAAAAGAACAACAGAGCCTGCAATATTTAAGACGCAAAACTCAAACATTTGTGTTGCGGGATTGAACAGTGCTCGGCATTGTTGTAATTTCATCTAGTAAAAAATATTTTTCCATGATTGTCAAGCTGGATGATTTGGAAAACCGGATATTCAAAGTTGTACTATATCTATATTTTATTCGAAGATATGATTTTATGATATGGAACATTAAAGTTCAATATGTATACAAATTAAACATATTTTAAAGTGCAAATATTATTTTGCAAAATATATCACACGACATTTTGAAATTTGTTAAGTAAAATCTAACCAGTATTTAACAGTTCTAAAGTACTGTTAAATAAAAAAACAAGTTAGCTTTAGATATTTAATTTTTTTTGTATCTATGTATAGCTAAATATGATATTTCATAATACAGTTGTTTACTTTCAGAGGGTTAAAGATAACTCTCTTCTATAAATTAAGGTTATACAATTTGTGATTTTTAACTAGTAATAACTGTTTTGGTCTTCTAATTATTGGGACTGAATGGAATTTGAAATAAACAAAAAAGCTGTAACTAGCATTGAATATGGGATATGATACTATAATGTTGTACAACGCAAACATCAAAACTGTTTTTAAGTTTAATGTTTTGGCACTGATAAATTAACAATTTGCAATTGTTGCAGACCCTATGCTACAGTGGTTTGATAAACATAATTTACTTATTTTCAGATGCAAATTTATGAGCTTTAGACTTCTAATGTTAGATACATTCAGCAATTTTACTATTGGGTTTTTTTGCAAAAGGATTGGTTGCACTTGTAATTTTATGTTATATCCCTGCTAAAACATGCAAATTTGGGAAATTCCTTGTTCTTACAAATGTGTTAACTATTTGTAACTTGATACTTTATGTGCGTTTATAGTATGACTACCTGATATTTATCTGTATAATTATTAAAGGAAGTTTTAATTCAGCTGGAAACCGATTCTTCTAGGTGTTGAATGGGGCAACTAAACCCGATGTTCATCTCAGATGAGGGACTATTCTATGTACTTTGATTACTTCAGTTAGTAATGAAATAATTTATTTTTTACAGGTCAGATGACTGTTACTCACGTTATACAGGCGCTCTTTGTGGTCTAGGAATGAAAGAAAACGGTGTCCCTCTGTTCCCTGCTAATGATATGGAGGTTAAATTTGATGTTGAATTCACAGAGGATGATCTCACTAGTGTATGTAATTTGAGAATTGATTGATTATGTACATTGTATTTAATTCTTAAAAGAGTAGAATCTGGTATGTATGTCTGATCTATTAAGCAAAAAGGCTAGGATACAATCCGTTTTCGTACTTATTTTACTGCTACAAATAAGACAACTGGATCATCTGAATCCTCTCCTTAAATGTTATATTATACATTCAGACCATCAGGTTCATTTAAAGAGCAGCTTTTTTCCATATGTTTCTCCTTCAGATGCCTGAATCTGATTTGATTCTTTACCACTACGTAAACTGGTCAGTGGACATGGTCTGCTAAAATACTGTAGTACAAATTTCGTACTTTGTTGGTTATTACTGATAGAAAAACTACACTTTAGCTATTGTAGACAAACATGTTAATGCACTTAATTATACTGTTGAAAAAAAATTATTCCTTCCAACGCCAGTGGCATTTTAATCGATTATTCCAATGTTGTTATGGGATAACAGTTAAAACCATCAAGCTAAATTTAGTTTGACATTCTGGGATTTGAACACGTGACAAGCTGCATTAAAGTCAGGAATGCTAACGGTTAAGCTAGCAAGAGGCCCTAAGATTTGGTAAGGTTAAGTTTTGAGGAACTATCATAATGCCTAAATACACTACCAAACTTATCTTAGTTTGTACACAGTTAATTCTTCACATCCTGTGTTTCAGAATAATTTGAAATTCTATTCATAGGAGATTAACTTTTAATAAATTTATAATTAATAAGAAGTAACCCCCTAGGGATTAAAGGAACTAAAGAAAAGAATTCATTAGAGAATGTTATAAAATATGAAACAAAACTGAACAAAAGGTTTTCCTACCCACTCATAGTTTTGTAAAAAAGTTTTCCAAACATTGTTATAAAATGGAGTTGCCTGAACAGCCATTGTGAGGTACCTCATTCTGCACACCCCCCCCCCCCCAGCTGTCATAATTCAAATAGGGTGAATTTTATGCTGTCTTGTGGCTCCTCTCCACGACTGTCATCTTTTATATAATTAATTAATAGATTTATTTATCTCTATTTGGGTTATTTCTGAATGATAAATATTTATACATGTTAAAATTTCTAATTTATCTAGATTACTGTATATGACTAATATTTTAATAATATTCAAAAATGAGTAATTTTGATACATTTCTAGACTCACTCATACAGCTCCTTGCAAACTGTTAAGAATGGATTTAGATAATACTAGTTTTTGTAGACTTATTTCAACTTCTCTTCTTGACAGATGATTCAATAAGACCTTATACTTCTTCATTTCAGATTGCTGCTTTGTCAGGGATTTATTATGTATACAATAGACAAATTCTTTATTGGCATACTCTTAAAGAATAGTCATGAGTCAATTCAAATTATACATTGTTGTTAATACTTGAACAATTCTTGCTCCTACTTGAACAGACGTTCCAGAAGCATGTCAGTTGTTTCTTGAAACGCTTTGAATGTTCCTTTTGTAGATGCTCCAGTAAATTGTTAAAGCAGAAAGCACCTTTGTTAGTTGCTTTTTGTTCAAATAAACTAAGTGGTGTTGAGTGAGTGAGAAATTAGCTGCATGCTTATCTTAGTTGTTTTAAATTCAAATATCTTTATTCATAATCGTACATCTGAGGTACATTGAATAGTGTCTTAATACTAAATTGCTTATAAACTAAGATGTAACTTTTAAAAGAACATGCCAATATGTCTTATACATTAATGTTATTAACCTCTATTGTAATATAAAAACTCATTAAGTGAATAAAAGGCTTTCTCAATTAAAATTTTTTTAGTTTGTTTCTAAATGTCTTGATATCAGTTTTGAGTTTGATGTCTATTTGAATCATTTTTATAAATTTTAAGCCCATATAGGTTCTTTTTTGTTCATACAATTTTAAACGATGATGAGAGTGAATGATATCAGTTCTGTTTCTGGTGTTATAAGAGTGAATTTTATTATTTATATGGCAATTTTGAGAATTTTTTCACATACATTATTGTTTCTAGAATATATTGCCCAAAGATTGTTAAAATGTTTAAGCTTTTGAAGTGCTTTCTTACAGAAATACTTCTTTTTAATTTAAGCATGGTTTTAATTGCTTTTTTCTGATTTTTAAAATTGTATTTAGTTTAGATTTGTCAGCCGAACCATAAAGGCAAATTCCAAATGCTATGTGTGCATGAATATAGGAAAAGTATATAATTCTTAATGTTAATAAATCACACAGGGCTGAAATTTTCATCAGGGCATAAATTCCAGAGTTTATTTTTGATCAAATTTTTTGTATATGGTGATCTCATTTTAAATGTTCATCTATTATCAAACCAAGAAAATTTGTATATTCTTTCCTTTCAATTATCTTATCATGAAATGTTAAGGTTGGTTCTTTGGTATTTTTGTCTTTAGAGGTTTTGAAGTGTATAAAATTAGTCTTACCAACATTTAACAGTAAATTAAGTTCATTAAAAATATGTTCAACATTTATTAGTTCAATATTTGAAAGCATTTTAATTTGTTCTACTGAGTTTCCTGTTAATTTTAAATTAGAATTATCTGCTTAAAGACATAAGTTATCTTAAAGTAGACTGGAAAGTGTTATTTCAAAAAATATTTTTAAAATAGTAAATGAAGAACAAAGGAACCAGAATAGATACTTGAGAAACACCAAATACAACGGGTTTCAAATTAGATGCGATTTTCGATATTCAATTTTTTTGCAAAGTATTTTGTATTTCTACATATTGTAGCCTATTGCTCACGTATGATTCAAATCAATTTAATGCATTATCAAACTCCTAAATATGTCAATTTTTGACGTAATATTGGGTATTTAACTCTGTCAAATGCCCTGGATAAGTCCATGAAAACGCCTAGTGTTTGTTCTCCTCTATCAACTGAGTCAATAATTTAACCAAGAAATTCTACAGCCGCAGTTGTTACTGACCTACTGTTACAGAATCCATGCTGATTGTTATCTATTAGTTGATTGCTTTCTAAAATATCCAAAAACTGATTTTAGACAATCTTTTCGTATATCTTAGATATAGCTTAAATAATAGGAAGACAGGAGGATAATTAATCAGTTTGTCTCTATCACCTTTTTTATGGGCTGGCACTACCTTAGATATTTTCAGTTTGTCTGGAAAAAATCAGGAACAAATGAAGAATTTACTAGATGTGTTGGAATTGGGCTTACAGTTTTATTGCACTTTTTAAACACCAACACAGGAATTTCATCAAACCCACGTGACATTTTATTTTTAAGGGAGGAGATTAAAAATTGTTTTTGAGATTGTTTTCGTATCCTTATAATATAATATTCGTAGCCGTTTTTTGTCAACACAACTTCTACCTTATTTCTTGATTAATTTTAACAATTAATGTGTCAAAAAATGTTTCCTTATTCGGAGTTTTGCATTAAGGTCTTCATTTTATACTATTTTTTTCCAAAAAGGCATGAGAAACACTCAAATTGTGTTTCCAGCCATAAGAATAATATGAAGAGAGGTTTAAATTAGACAAAAAGTAACAGCTGTTCAAATAATTGATATGATTGAAATTTCAACTTCTGTTGGAATATAAATAATGATATTTATAATACTGAGGTTATAGATCTCTCTTATTATTAACCCTTTCGATGCCGGGCATTTTTTCCCTTGGTATGCTAGAAATGCCGGGGGTATTTTTAGTGAATATGCATAGTTTACGATATTTTGTTCTAACTTTGTTATTTTTCAATATATTTTCATAATTATTTTTTGGTTTTTCTTGTTTTGAAATGCTCTTTTTACTACTTATATATTTTCTTAAATAAAATATTGGTTTTAATTTGTAAAATCAACTTTTTTTAAAAATTAAAAATTTTTTTTTAATTTTTCAATTTTGAAACTTTTCAGACCATACAAAAAAAATACTAGGGCTATAAAAGTGACTTTATTTGAAAGAACATTTAATTACTAACATGCATACCAAATCTCAAAGTCTTACCTTGAAAATCCCAGGATTTATGGTCATTTTTGTTCGACAGTACAAAATCACATATTTGTCACACTTGAGCGATTATTACACAAAACATAAAACATGAATAAATAACACTGATATAAATTGCACTTATGAGTTCTAATGTAAAATTATGAAAGATAATACTATCTATAAAGGATTATAAAAAACTATTTACAAAAAAAATTTTTTTTACACTTTTATCTGCCGGGAAGTTCAACACTTATGGCGCCCAAAACACACTCCGTGGACTCCTTTTTGGCACTTTACACAAATGGTTCTGGATTTCTTTCTTTTTCCTCCAGCTGCCTTGCTTTCTGGAGTGCACACACAACAATTTCTTTCTTTTTTGCCTTCCAACATTACTAGTCCAAAAGCAGGTTGTTGCGGATCTGCGTCACCGCCTGGTCCTGGTCTTGCCACAGGTTGCTGGGGATTTTTTTCAGCAAGCCATTCCTCTTGCAAGCTTCTTATTATTGATTGAGTAAACTCCATTCTTGTCAAGTCCTTGCCATTATTATTTTCCTTATAAATAATATATAAATTCAATATCATACGGCTGAAAACATTCAAGACCACCTTCTTCCAATATTTGACCGTTCTTCTCTCATCGAGGTATACATACAACATTTGATCTGTATGATCTACACCTCCCATAAATCTGTTATAGTGGTCAATTATTTCAGGTTTTGATACTAGGCCTACATTATCCCCACCACGAAGTCTCTTTTGTTTTTCTATACTGCAAGCTTTACCCTTTGTACTCAACAAAATTACAGGATTCTTTTGAGAGGCCTTCTCTCTGTATGCTAGTATAACCTTCTCATCACTCCTCATATACAACTTTTGTCCAACTTGAAATTTACCTTTCATTTCCGGTGGTATTCCTTTCCTATTCCTCCTCATAGTGCCAGTTATAAATATTTGTTTGCTGTATAAGTATATGGCTAAGGGCAGCGACATGAAGAAATTGTCAACAAAAAGCGAAAACCCTTTATTGAGGTAAGGGCCTAGTGACAAAAGCTTTGTCACAACATTGTAAGCTAAACCATGTTCATTAGGCTCATTACTTTTTCCTTTGTAAACACTAAACCCTAAGCAGTACTTCGTCACACTATCACAGAGCATCCAAAGTTTAATGCCCCACCTGTGGTGATGCTTATTTGGTAGGTATTGGGTCAGCTTTGTGTGGCTCTTTGTACCAATGAGACTCTCATCGACACAAAGTTCTCTGTGAGGAGTGTAATGCCGTCTGAAAACCAAATTTGTATGATCAACTAGATAGGAAAATTTACCGCAGGGGTCATAGTCGGGATGCCCAGGAGTTGCAAGATTTCTGTTATCCACAATGTGGAAGAATTGCAATAACATTTGAAATCTATTCCTGCTAAACATCTTCCTAAACCAGGGAGTTTCTAATTGATCAGATGTTGACCAGTAACAAGCAATTGTTGGTTTCACTATAAATCCCATGTTTAGAAGTGTTGCTATAAACCCCTTCATTTCGTTCAGTGTAACTGGTTTCCAATCTAAAGCCCTTGACCCAGGAGAAAGGTTAGGATGAGATCTAAAATACTGTCTAGCATATCTGTTGGTCATATCAACAAAATGTGTCAATAAATTTACCGTGAAAAACATATAAAAATATTCTATAGGATCAGCAGTAGGCCTAGGGCAATGTTTAGGGCCTGGATTCTCAGTGTAAACAAATGAATGTTGAAAGCCTGGATCATTCCCTTCATCAACATTGTTCCATACCGGTCCAACATCATCATTATCATCATTTACGTTATCATCATCATTATTTTGCCCTAAGTTATCGAATAATGGAACTCTAGGCCTACCTCTTGGTCTAGGCCTAGGTGGCGGCGGAGCTGTCGAAGTACTGGGCGCATTGATATCCAATTCCTCATCTGACAATTCTGTTTCCGAAGGAATATAATTCGGATCCTCATCTGTGTCATCTCCAAAGATGTTGTCATTGTCATCTTCAGATAACAAATCATCCTCAGAGGAAGACGATTCAATTTCGTTCACGAAACTATCACTCACGTCATTGTCTATGAGCATAATCCCACTAGCAGTCACATTGTTCATAAGAGTGTTTTCACTCACTGGAGATATATCTCGACGTCTCTTACTCATTTTACAGTTATTTATAATAAATAAACAACAAAAAGCAAGAAAAAACAACGAAACTTAACCTCGAACGGCACGAACACAACTTGACACAAACAACTCCTAGCAACAGTAACCGGGAGTAAACAATAACAAACCACAAAAGTTAAAATTCTAAGGTAAACAAACGCATATTTCAAAGATGTTTAAAACACTTTTTATGAGTACTATAATCAATTCTCAACAGATTGGTACCGTATATGTTGCATATTAACAAAAATGCCTTATCGAAAAAAACAAATTACGAGCGGTCCGATATATCGGACCGCGGCATTTTTAGCATAACTACCGCGGTCCGATATATCGGACCGCGGCATCGAAAGGGTTAAAGATAGGAAGCTTGATTTAGTGGATTTATTGTTTGGTCTATAAATATAAAAAAGAGCATGCATGACTGTCTGTCTGTAATCATCATCTGTTTAATAAAATAAATTAAATGAAACCCTTTTAAATAGGCTAAGTAATAACAACGGGTGTTTGTATTCAAACTATACATATAGTGAAAATCAATTTCAGTTAGTGAGCTATTGAAAATATTTTACACGGTGTAATCTTCATATTTAATTAATTTGTAAATTTATTACATAATTTTATTTAATACAATTTAACCACTATTGTTCATGGTAAAAATTCAAACTCTGAGGCCGAAGTGTCACGAGCATAGTGATTGATGGGAATGGCACGCATTGTGGCAGGGGTTTCCCCTAGTTATTATAATATTATAGTTAGGTTTGTTTAACACATCCACATGAACATTCATGTGCAACATGACACTTCTAGAAAAAAATGTGGTATTGCTCCATAAGTTGTATTTGTGGAAGTTTCCATTTTGTCTTACAACTTATTTATATTCATGTCTATATTTAAACTATGCTAGACAAAGTGTAAATAAACACTATTGGTTACTAGTTATAATTTAATGGCTCTCACTGGTGCAACAGTTGTAAATCATATTATTAACTCATGCACTAAATTGTCTGGCTGCTTAAAGACTTGTTGTTGTGTGTATTATCTGGGAATAAACGTTGATTGAATAAACAAATTTATTTAACAGGTGAACAAACTACGTTACTGGATCAATTGCAGATTTTCTGGTAACTCTGATCCTGAGGATTTTCCAGATCATGAACTTATCGAGTGTCAAAAGAACATCAGGGCCTTCGCCATTAGGTAGGTGAAATTACAACCTTTAAAAATAACTCAGAAAACTGTCATGAAAGCAACCCTCAATAAATGTTGTAGGCTTCCTACAGAGTTGTTTTTGATGAATGAAAGTCTTTTTGATCTATCAGCTTTACAAGAGGTGTTTACTAGTATACATTTTTAGAAACAGAGATAATATGTTCATAATTATTCTCCTAAAACTGCGGTATATAAATCAACTAATTTAAAAAATTTGTTGTTTATTGCAAATGTTCTGTACACTAAATTACCAGATAACATAAGGTACTCATATACATTTAAGATTGAACTGTGGATGTGAGTGTCTGCACGTTTTTCTGTTTGCGTGTGTTTATTTTTCTTTATTACTTTTTCTGTAGGATATACTATTTATTATTGTTTTCTCCATAAGCCTCTTGTATGTTTAAAGTCTATATAATGATATATTTACAAACTTTTTTGCATATTCAATAATACTATCTTGTGTTTTGAATTGGTTATTAATTATTATTGTAAATTTGAGAATAAATTGATGATTTTAAATTAGTTTATCTAAAATAAATCAAATAATGGATGTTTTGCATTTCTAAGAATCTGATCTATATTTTACATGTTTTATTTTGAATGAAACTAAATACAATCATTATCTGTAAACACTATGACATCACTGGAGAGTACACATTGTATCTGGCAGGGTGGTTATGCTGTTTTATTTTAAATGAAACTAAATACAATCATTATCTGTAAACACTATGACATCACTGGAGAGTACACATTGTATCTGACAGGGTGGTTATGCTGTTTTATTTTAAATGAAACTAAATACAATCATTATCTGTAAACACTATGACATCACTGGAGAGTACACATTGTATCTGGCAGGGTGGTTATGCTGTTTTATTTTATATGAAACTAAATACAATCATTATCTGTAAACACTATGACATCACTGGAGAGTACACATTGTATCTGGCAGGGTGGTTATGCTGTTTTATTTTAAATGAAACTAAATACAATCATTATCTGTAAACACTATGACATCACTGGAGAGTACACATTGTATCTGGCAGGGTGGTTATGCTGTTTTATTTTAAATGAAACTAAATACAATCATTATCTGTAAACACTATGACATCACTGGAGAGTACACATTGTATCTGGCAGGGTGGTTATGCTGTTTTATTTTAAATGAAACTAAATACAATCATTATCTGTAAACACTTTGACATCACTGGAGAGTACACATTGTATCTGGTAGGGTGGTTATGCTGTTTTATTTTATATGAAACTAAATACAATCATTATCTGTAAACTCTATGACATCACTGGAGAGTACACATTGTATCTGGCAGGGTGGTTATGCTGTTTTATTTTATATGAAACTAAATACAATCATTATCTGTAAACACTATGACATCACTGGAGAGTACACATTGTATCTGGCATGGTGGTTATGCTGTTTTATTTTATATGAAACTAAATACAATCATTATCTGTAAACACTATGACATCACTGGAGAGTACACATTGTATCTGGCAGGGTGGTTATGCTGTTTTATTTTTAATGAAACTAAATACAATCATTATCTGTAAACACTATGACATAACTGGAGAGTACACATTGTATCTGGCATGGTGGTTATGCTGTTTTATTTTATATGAAACTAAATACAATCATTATCTGTAAACTCTATGACATCACTGGAGAGTACACATTGTATCTGGCAGGGTGGTTATGCTGTTTTATTTTAAATGAAACTAAATACAATCATTATCTGTAAACACTTTGACATCACTGGAGAGTACACATTGTATCTGGTAGGGTGGTTATGCTGTTTTATTTTATATGAAACTAAATACAATCATTATCTGTAAACTCTATGACATCACTGGAGAGTACACATTGTATCTGGCAGGGTGGTTATGCTGTTTTATTTTATATGAAACTAAATACAATCATTATCTGTAAACACTATGACATCACTGGAGAGTACACATTGTATCTGGCATGGTGGTTATGCTGTTTTATTTTATATGAAACTAAATACAATCATTATCTGTAAACACTATGACATCACTGGAGAGTACACATTGTATCTGGCAGGGTGGTTATGCTGTTTTATTTTTAATGAAACTAAATACAATCATTATCTGTAAACACTATGACATAACTGGAGAGTACACATTGTATCTGGCATGGTGGTTATGCTGTTTTATTTTATATGAAACTAAATACAATCATTATCTGTAAACTCTATGACATCACTGGAGAGTACACATTGTATCTGGCAGGGTGGTTATGCTGTTTTATTTTATATGAAACTAAATACAATCATTATCTGTAAACACTATGACATCACTGGAGAGTACACATTGTATCTGGCAGGGTGGTTATGCTGTTTTATTTTATATGAAACTAAATACAATCATTATCTGTAAACACTATGACATCACTGGAGAGTACACATTGTATCTGGCATGGTGGTTATGCTGTTTTATTTTATATGAAACTAAATACAATCATTATCTGTAAACACTATGACATCACTGGAGAGTACACATTGTATCTGGCAGGGTGGTTATGCTGTTTTATTTTATATGAAACTAAATACAATCATTATCTGTAAACACTATGACATCACTGGAGAGTACACATTGTATCTGGCATGGTGGTTATGCTGTTTTATTTTATATGAAACTAAATACAATCATTATCTGTAAACACTATGACATCACTGGAGAGTACACATTGTATCTGGCAGGGTGGTTATGCTGTTTTATTTTTAATGAAACTAAATACAATCATTATCTGTAAACACTTTGACATCACTGGAGAGTACACATTGTATCTGGCAGGGTGGTTATGCTGTTTTATTTTAAATGAAACTAAATACAATCATTATCTGTAAACACTTTGACATCACTGGAGAGTACACATTGTATCTGGCAGGGTGGTTATGCTGTTTTATTTTATATGAACTAAATACAATCATTATCTGTAAACACTATGACATCACTGGAGAGTACACATTGTATCTGGCAGGGTGGTTATGCTGTTTTATTTTATATGAAACTAAATACAATCATTATCTGTAAACACTGTTATATTATTAGAGAAGTACACATCAGCTGTGGTAGAGTGACTGTACTGTTATATTATTAGAGAAGTAACACATCAGCTGTGGTAGAGTGACTGTGCTGTTATATTATTAGTGAAGTACACATCAGCTGTGGTAGAGTGACTGTGCTGTTTTATTATTAGAGAAGTACACATCAGCTGTGGTAGAGTGACTGTGCTGTTATATTATTAGAGAAGTACACATCAGCTGTGGTAGAGTGACTGTGCTGTTATATTATTAGAGAAGTACACATCAGCTGTGGTAGAGTGACTGTGCTGTTATATTATTAGAGAAGTACACATCAGCTGTGGTAGAGTGACTGTGCTGTTATATTATTAGAGAAGTACACATCAGCTGTGGTAGAGTGACTGTGCTGTTATATTATTAGAGAAGTACACATCAGCTGTGGTAGAGTGACTGTGCTGTTATATTATTAGAGAAGTACACATCAGCTGTGGTAGAGTGACTGTGCTGTTATATTATTAGAGAAGTACACATCAGCTGTGGTAGAGTGACTGTGCTGTTTTATTTTATGATTATCAATAACCTTGCTTCAAGAGATAACTCTCATATATTAGTTCTGGCTAGAAAAGATAAAGCAGTTAATATTCAACTGTTATTTGTTTATCTCGGCACCAGGCCAGAAATCAATATTAGAAGAGATAGGGTATCAGCAAACTTATGTGAGAAGATAAGTCCATCAAAGACATAAAACATTATCAAGATGGTTAGTACGATTGTTATTTTTGTCAGGTTAGAAGAGAATGACTCTGTTTAAACTGTCAGTAAATGGCAGTGGCGGTGGGTGTGTCTAAAGCGTAATAATAAAGTTTGTTAAAGGTGTAGGAGTGGTAAGGGGATGGTAATAGGTATATCTGGAGTAAGTATTAAGAGGGTTACAGCATTTCTTTATCCATTGGTTTGCTAATTTCGTTTCTCTAAGTTCTGAATTATTATTCCTCTGAGAACCTAGTTCGGGGTGTAAAATAGATCAACATTTTGGCAATGGATAAAGGTATGGTCAGGTACAGGGTTTTCAGCATTTTGAACTTCCTAATTATATGACCATTTACCACTCATCACTTTTTCTCCAAAACTAAATTTCCAATTGACTGGAGATTTTGTACATAGGTTTGTCTTGGCCACTAGAGGCTCACTAAGAAAGGATTTTCCTTTCCAACATCAAGAATCAGTCCCACTAGCCTCCAAAATGCCCATGGTATTCTTATGGAGCTATATTGATTGATTGATTTATTTGATTAACAGTTGTTAAATAAAAACAAATTTAACAAAATTGTAGTAAGCTAAGCTTTTAAAATTAAAAATAATTGAGTACAGTAGTAAATTATACCTAACATCAGCTATTTATTAGAAATCCATTACAAATTATTTGACTAATTGTGGAATAATACACTGTAAACTGAAAGCTTGTTTCATATTTTGATTATATAATCAAACTCAATATTGTGACCGGCGAAGCGGGTGGTTACAGCTAGTATGTTTATGGAGGGCAACAAAAAAGGTCTACCAAATCCTGGTTTGTCCTAATTTACTTGATACTAATAAACTGACCCAAAGACATGCAGTTACTTGGTTCTAATCTGTGCTACAAAAATTAAGAATGGCCGGTCTGGGAATTTCAGGAATTCCCTGGGATATTATAATTACCATCCTGTGAAAAGGAAATTTGTTTGTGGAATTCAGGATTTTAATCAGGAATTTTCCAGTCATTACAAGAGTACTTAGCTCTATTATGCCGTTCAACTTTTATGGGCAAGTTTGGTTTTTTTTTTAATTTTTTACATTAATACAGATTAAAGTATTACAGTGGCCTTGATCAGAGGGTTCTGACGTTATCGTAATATAACGGAGTCAAGCAACATCAAGCATTGTATCCCTTGGATGGGTGATCGTCTGAGCAATCAATTCCCTGCATGCAGCCCGCCTGCACGGCCATTGGTGGTGGTTCAGAAGTCCCCCTTAAGCAATTGGTCGCCAGTTAAGTGCTAGAGAGGGCTTCTTAGCCCTAATTTTGCCTTTTAAAATAAGATGATCTTTAACATTTAAAGTAAAATATTGATAAACAAAACGACAACAGTCTTCTTGATAGTATGGAATGTGGTTAATAGTAGGAGTAGCAGTGAAAAGCCAACTGTCTATTTTGGTTTTATGGCCAAGAAACAAATGGATTAAAATTATTGTATTTCCTCATGTCTAAATCCGCATTGCAGTCTAACCTAAGAAGGAAATTCATATCTATATATATATAAAAAAGCCAAATGCCACTGTTTCTCAAAAACCACTTAACCTCTGAGGCTGAAATTATGTAGAATGGTTGGTCCTATATTGTAGGCATGCAATAAGAAGGGATTTTGAACAATTCTTCATAGTTCCGAAATGGCAGCCTTTTTTACCCCCAAAACTGCCCCAATGTATTTCTTATGGAGAAATCACAATAAAGTAGTATTTCTGACCTAACTTGAGGAAAATTTGGAGTAAAGGTTTCAAACCTTCAGAGTTCTACACGCGTAACAAACACGCACCTTATACATGAATTTCAGCAAAACTTACAAATGTGGGGTATCGGGGCCCAAAAACTTAAATATTTAAAAATGTAAAATTGTTTAATACAGATGTTATCTACTCCAGTGAGGTATCAATTTTTCTCTTGAATCCAAATATACCATCAGATTTCAAAAAGGGCAATTAATAAGGAACATATGCCCCCAAAACAAAAAAAATCTGTAACAAAAAAATGGTAGTATTAATATAAATTGCCATTTTAAGAAATAATAAACTTAATCACATTATATCTGAATCTTCATGTTATTATTTAAATAAAAAGCTAATTTAAATATAGAATTTGAGATATTTCAAAAATTCTATACATAATTTATCAAGCAACTAAACATACTACTGACTAAACATTTGTCTGTGGAACTACTTTTTGGAAAAATGTGTGTCTAAGTTAATAATGAAAACGGATTATGTACTTAAAATGCTTCCAGAATAAGATTGAGGAAGTTGTATTTTGCTATGTGCTGTTTTCATACTAAACCTAAAAATACCACAGAGGTTTATAGTCTGAACGACGAAGATTTATGATTCTAGGATTAAGGTTCTAGTTTCATCTCCTACACATATTGTATAGAAGATAAGGGCTCCTCTTTAAATATTGTGAAGGGAAGAGACCTGAGTATCAGGTTTGTTAATTAGCTGAAAATGAAACCAATATTCTGTGGTTTTGATTCCACATAAAGCTGTAGGTCTCTTAGTTGTCCTGGCTATTGGGCTAATGGCCCTTTCTGAGCGTAAATGGAACTCAATTTGTAACCAGACTACACAGATAATCCACAGTCACCCTACGCTCATATAATAATTCATATTGGCCTTGAAGTATGCATAAAAGTTGTAATGGTGTCTCATATATGAGAATATTCATATACTCTACTTGTAAATATGTAGATAAAGGCATTTATCGCTACATTTAATTGTCATATTTTTTTCAGCCTTCTAAAAAGAACACGCCGTACAGTAAGAGTATACCCTAACCTTTATCAGTTCCAATGGGGCAGAGTACCTGAAATACGTCTCTTAAATCCATACCCCGAGGAATCTGATGTGAATGATTCAATATCTATCTACAAACTTCACAAAGGAATAGAATTACATCCAAATAATGACAGAAAAGATGTTGAACTTATGGTATATAAACTTGTCAAACTTAGAGAAGAGATTTTAAGGTGAGTTTAGTTTTGTACTGTAGATTAGTATCTGCCCTTTATATCCATTAAAGTTTGTCATATTTATTTATAATGCTTAACAAATATAAAATTTATTTTAAAAAGATTTTTTTCAGTAAGATAGTTAAATCAACTGAATATAATATACAAATCTTTAGAAAAGTCTTTATATTTACAAAAGATTCTCATTAGACATGTCATCAATATAAATTAAGTAGTACAGAATACAACAGTGTTCTTGAGTAGAGCTTGTGACATGTAAACTTACACTTGCCAGATGGAAAGTCAACTATGTTAACCATAGTAATAAACATTGGCCATAAATCAGCATTGATAATAGACTTATTACGTATACTGCATTGTTATAATTTCTCGTCCATTCATCCTGTGCGTCTCGGGATCTTATTGCATACCATCAGTTCAGTACGGGACGAGATACCGAGATCTCGTTGCGCAACAGAAGTTCTGTGCATAATATCATGTCTTCACTCGCCCGAGCACTCTAGGTTATTGTTTTAGAACTATCAAGTTTCTGACATCATAAGTGCTGTGCAGGGTATGGATATATCTTATAAGCACGAGGCCTCGGGATCTCATGTCGCATATAAGGAAGTACTGTAATAAATTATTCTCTAGCTGAGAAATTGAGGTTATTTTGTAAATAAACGGACGACTCATCAACCACGTTGAACAACTCTCCCACCTTTTCAAACAACAGCTGACAATCTGTTTGCTAATATTGACTTTACTCTACCATGTGATTGACGAGGTCTATAGGTCTCCTACCGCATATAACTAATACGTCATTACTCTGATGCGGCACGTAAGCTATAGATGTCTTGTAAGATTTAGGTTACTATTAAATTCACAAAGAAATATGCTTTCATATAGTTCTCCTGCAACAATGTGTCAATTACAACAAAAAATATCACAAACACATACAAAGAATTAAATGAAAATTTCATCACCGTATGAATGTAAGCCTACGAAACAAAACCCTGGGAACTTGTAACGCAGTGAACGAGTTAAATCTTCAAGAATTTAAAGTCTACACCAATTAATTACTGTTGAATATTGAATAAAAATACTAAATTTTAAAATATATGTTGCAAATTTCTTGATGTGTTATAATACATGCATATATATATATATATAATTTTTTTAAATAAAACAATTTAAACCAATAAAAACGTTTAATAGTGAGGCCTTTCGATAGCAAGACTATCATCGTCAGACACATCATAAATAAATATACAAAAAGTAAATAAAATTAATATAAGCTTATATAAACATGTTTTAAAATTTTTAACTTTTGTGGCTAAATATATTATTATTATTCTAAATGGTAGTTTTATTATGAATTTGAAAGTATTATAAATTGAATATAAATTAATTGTTTATAGTTTTGAAAGTAAAATAGAATTTTGAATCGGTCCATCTTCTTGGTTTAATAAATTTTCAGGATTTGCCTTGTTAATGTACCATGATTCCCATGCATTTAAATATTTTGGTGTAGTTATATGTTTTAATAATTTAAAGTTGTTTTTTGTAATACTATGGCCAGTGTTAATGCAGTGATTGGCAATTGCAGATTTTTCTTCTCTATTGAATTTTATGTGTGAAAAATGTTCTTGAAATCTTTTTTTAATTTTCCTTTTTGTTTGGCCTATGTATTTGCTGTTACAGTCATTGCAGTTTATTTCATAAATTCCTGATTTATTTTCGTCATTCTCAGTATCTTTTGGATTTTTTAGTTTATTTTTCAAATTATTTTTAGTTTATATATATATTATAAAGTTTGAGATTAAAACTTTATAATCAAAAATTATATATGATATGAATTCATATTTTGATATGAAAATATATCAAAAATTATATTTTCAATTTGAGAAATATTATTGCAATTTGTAGCACTATTTCAAACCTGTTTACACTTCGATACTTTTTATATACATTTTTAAAAAGTTTAAAAATAAAAAAAGTATAAAATTATGTATTTAATATATTTCACAATTTAAAATCATCTTTCAAAGAAATTGTTATCAAATAAAAAACAACATGAATACAAACATATTTTTGTTTATTTATGCAGTTTCTTGAAGCATGGTTCACACATAAAGGGGTTGTTAGGACATTTGTCTCAATATGACAAGAGATGCTCCTACTGATAGTTACAACCTTGAATGAACGCGGTTTGCAGGCGTTCTACAGGCCGTATTGTAGCAGGTACACCGGGCTATTAAGTCGCATGATAATTATGCCGTTATTAAATATTTTCTATATAAGGCATTTTTTTTATAGATAGCAATACTTTTTTTAATTGATACATTGTTTAACAATTCACTGAATGTTATTTAATTAATTTGTTAAAATCAAATTGTACAACTTTACTTCTTATTTTTCCCTTGAACAGTTTTATATCTATATTATTATGTGTCGTAAAAAAACTCAGTAGTAGTTAAATGTTTACATAACAATTTAATGTTATAATATTACTAAAAAATAACTTACTGTGTTTATCAAAGAACATAGCGTGAACATTTCAGTTCCACATAAACATACAACAAGGGTTTACAGTTTAAATACTGTAACGATATCTCTTCTGATGAGTTGCATTAATTTAAATTCTTTGTTAATTTGATAAAAAAATTATGCAAATTTATTTATTTTTTTAATCTCAGGGTTTTTTATGTGGGTAAATCGGTGAGGCTGTAAATTACAATAAATTAAGACTTGTTTGAAAAAGCTACTTTATTACATTATTTTTACTTTCTTCATCAAAATTTCATTACAATAAAATAAAATTCAAATACTTATTTTACTCAATATTTAAACATGGGATTATCAATTAAAAACTAAACTTATCTTTAAACTTAGTTGTTTGTAGCTCCACGTGGTCTTCATTTTTCATGAACTAGGGTTCGTATCACATTTACAAAAATTATACGAAACAGATCTGAATTACTTAATTGTTGTCCAAAAACATACGTTCATACTATGAAGAATTTAGTTTTAATTTAAACGGTCACACGCGGTAACACATGTGGTCTGCCGGGAGGAACACCATGGGTCTACGTGTTGCTTCCTCAATGAGTGGACTAAAAGTGAACGAGCTTGGAACGTTTAGCGTGGCTTCAGTCCGTTACACTCGAAAGCGTGGGTTAGAGAGTCATAACGTCAGCCAATCAGGTCTCTCTTATTTCGAGGCTAAATTTCCGTTAGCCAATAGCGTCTCTCATGGTTATACACCAGTTTGAGGCTAACTTGACCCCCCTCTGGATTGCCAGATTGACTCGTCTTCTGTAACAAGATTGTACAGGTCTGCCCCACCCGTCTAGACAATAATGAAAGGAATGTTGTTTATGATTTTGAACGACTGCCTGGGACAAATATACCTGCCCACTTCTCTATAATTGTTGGCTATTAATTCACAATGGATTCCGAATATTATTTGAGTGTTCGTTGATTATTTTAATTAAATATATCTATTTCTTCATTAAAATAATTTATTATTTATTCAATTTAATTAATTTAATCGTCAATTTGGTGGACCTGTTACAGTACCTCCCGATTTTTTGCGATGTGCAGTTAGCGCGAGTCAAAAAATCTAAATTTTAACATGTTCCGCCTAAATTGTCGATTATTGTTCAGATAAGTTTTAGTTTTACAATATCAACTATATCTAGATGGACTAAAGCTATTTATTTATATACAATACAAGTAAATCCCATTCAACAAATCATGTAATTAACAAATCATGATTTTTTCTTATACACTAAAAATTCATATAAATCATTAATCACTAAATCAATAAATCACTAAATGTAATCAATTACATTATTAATCTTTAATTATAGGAGAACAAGTTAAATTATTTGTTATTAATAAGTAATAAACATCTTCAATGATTCTTTGTCATTAATGCAAGTTATCATTAATATTAATTATCTTGTAGTTAGTTATAAAAATATTTTAATGAATTCAAGAAAGTTAAATTATTATTTAAATTATTAATCAAATGTTGCATACTGATGAAGAATATAAGAGAATTGTAATCAAGTACAATTGTAATTCTGCATCATTACTGGTTGAACATTTATATGTTATTCATACCCTTATCTTATTATCTATGGAGTACAATTTACTTAATAATAATAAAAATATTATTTCATAATATATACAATTAAAGTTTCATTTAAATACATTTTAAAATATATTGCCATATTACTTGACTTCAAAGTAAGTCATTGTAAGTTGTATGTAAAAATATGAACTTTTATCAGGAAATATTACTCATTTTGAAAAACCGGGAGAAGGCCACGTGGAAAGTTCGCACCGGATCGCACTCATATCCACAGGAGGCCTCCAAGGTTAAAAGCCAGAATCAATACGTCAGGAACTTGTGGGAATAATATTTTTTGACGATAATTATGAGTTCACTGCCTCTATAATTCGATGGAGAGAAGAACTTCCTACAAGTGATTTGCTAGAGAAATGTTAGTCAGAGTTCGAAGTAAACGCTGAGGACGAAGACGATTATTATACGGAGAGCACCTCTACTACAATCTTGGCTTCGACTTCGACGATTCGACAAAGGTAGCCAATTTGAATCCAATTGATATTGCAGGACCAGGAGGACTGAAGCGAGAAAGGTTGCTTGTGAACAACTCTTGCATAAGGGTTTCGCCTTCGACGATCCAAGAACAGTAGCCAAATTGAATCCAATTGATATTGGCCAGGACCAGGAGGACTGAAGCGAAGAAAGGTTGCTTGTGAACAACTCTTGCATAAGGGTTTCAATTATCTCTATATATTTACTGATGCTGCTATGGCATATTTCAAGTTGACATATTTACAGTTAATTATAATTATCATATTTACAAAGTTTTCCATTAATCATTAATGTCTATTCATTATCGATATTGCAATAGTGAATCATATTTTCAATTATATTCTACTCATGTCAATTTGTGATTTCTATCACTATTTTTTGCATTAATGACAATTACAAAAATTACTATCAAAAATTGTAATTACATATTTACAATATTTCATCCTCCTTCTACAATGTTATGTTTTAAATTACTAATCTATTGGTGTCTGCAACATGACTCTAGTAATGAGGCTAGCCATGCTGCAGGTCACTTTAAGCTATGTCTTTAGGCTCAATTGCCAAGGCTGACTAACACCTGAAACTGAAAATCTGTGCCATTTTGTGATGAATAGTGTACTTGGCGTTAATTAATTTTGAATTTTGAATGTGGCTAGGTGTAATTGGAGTCGAATTGTACTACTATTGATCACTGGCTCATCACCTTCTACAAAATTCTTAAAATGGTTAAGAATCATATTAGTTTACAAGAATACATATAATGTACATCATTGAGTCATATCAAAATAGTCATAAACAAGTTGTAATAACACCGTATTACAATACATCTCCTTTACATCATCCTAGTTTAACTCAATCATCATATTATTATCTGAGTCATATTCAATATAAACATACACAAGTTATAATAACAAAGTATTTTAAGAAATCTCCATACATCTTAGTCTAACATACATGTCACATTCTACCAATGTTATATTCAAAATATGGACATAAACAAGTTATAGTAACAAAGTATTATAAGAAATCTCCTTACATCATCTTGGTCTCACACAAATATCATATTATTATCAATGTTGTATTCAAATCTCTTTATATATCTTACTCAATCACAAATCTCATATTATTATTAATATTACAATCTTTCAACTATCATGTGTTTATTATTATATGACATCTTTAGGTATTTTTCTTTAACCAGTCACTCTTACAGTTTATTTTTCTTTTATACAAATCTCATATTATTATTAATGTTATATTCTTTTAACTACCATGTTTTTATTATTATATGACATCTTTAAGTATTTTCTCTTTTAACAGTCATTTTTATACTTTATTTATTTATTTTTATACAAATCTCCTATAATTACTAATGTTACATTGTTTCAACTACTATGTGTTTATTATTATGATATCTTTAAGTATTTTCTTTAAATCAGTGGTTTTGATTGAAACTCTTTTACAATTTAGTTTTTTATACAAATGGGATTATCCGAGAAACTTAGTTTATTTTTTACTAAGAGCTTTTTTTTTATGTTTGTAGTTTGAAAAGCATGATATATTATAGTACCTCATCACATAATTGATAATGTCATCCCTGTTCAAATTATAGTTTTCACCCCCCATCAATCTAGTTTCACATTCCCTTTGTTTATCTATTCCCCAATATTTGCTTATAAAATCCATTTCAAACTCAAAGAAGTCACTCAATTTGTCTAGCCTATTTCTGATTATTTTTTGTTTTTCATTTAATTGACATTTAAAGTCATCTATTTTACACTCAAAATCAGTGTTACAAAGTGCTAAAGCTTTCTCTATTTTTTCTATTTTGTCATCTATCATTGTGTGTAGATGTCCAGTGGCGCACGCAGGAAATAGTTATGGGGAGGGCTGACCCGGGGTCCCTGGACCAACCAACGGAAAACTATTTAAAAATTCTGAAGAAAAACCGGTATTTTAAGGCATAACTTTAAGTTTATTTCAGCACTTTGAATGCAAGTTTTGAGTAAATACTATAGGAATGAATGATAAAACCCAGCAGATTAAATAAGATTAGGTTTTATTTCGATAAAATCTTTTTATATCAGCTGTCTTACAAAACAAAATTTAGTCTTCTTTGGGTCTTCATCAGAATGGATAATACACTGTTTGTGTCAATTGGAATTTCCCTGTGGATATTGAGATTGGCTAAGCCATTTAGCCTACTCTCAGAGATCGTATTTCTTAGGTATGCCTTGATTATCCGAAGAGTGGAAAAGGAGCGCTCTGCTGTACTGGTCGATACAGGTAGAGTGATGAAAATCTTAAGTAGGATATGGATGTTTTGGAAAGATTGTTTTATCACAAATATTCAAGAAATCAATTGCATTGACATTATGTGCCTCGTTTCGTTGGAGAAAAGCTTGCCAAACTTCCATTTCTGCCATCAATGCGTTTAAGTTGTTGTTTTCCAAATCTTCTTCATAAACTTCACAATCAACTTTAAAAACGCCTCTTTCATCTATTTACTTTCTTCACTATTCTCTGGATAAGCATGAAGCAAGCAGTGAAACCCTTTCAAAATATTCTTTTGCTTTAAGAGACGTTTTTCGATGCAGGAAATAAAACTTTCAATCCAGGGAATGAATACGTTAATTCTATAAAATTGTTCTGTGCTTTTGGCTAAGACATTGCTTCTGTGTGTCTGCCTCCCAACAATCCTTGGAACACTAATTATAGTTTCACTCAATTCGGCCATTTTTTGTGCCTCTTGAAACAAGACTGAAAACTCTTCATCAACTTTTTCTCTTAGTGACTTCAGACTCTGAAGTACATAGTCGGCATAGTTCAAAGCAGCCCAGAGATCCGCATCACTTGACTGTAGCTTTTGACATAATATCAAAGTGTAGCTGAGTAGCTTTTCAGCTAATACTAGAGCTACAATATACTCTGACTGACATATAGCTGTCAAAAGGACATCAGCCCCTGAAGATGTGTCCTTATCATCCCAACACTTGATTTCTTCTAAGGATGAAATGATAGGGTTGTACAGCTCCTTCATGACAAGGACAGCATCATGCCTTTGAACCCATCTGGTTGGGCATAGCTGTTTGAGTTTTTGTTTGTTAGTTTTTGGTGCTAGTGTTTCAATTTTTCCCTGGAGAATATTTTGCCTCTTTGGTGTGTTAAAAAAAGACCATACTTTTTCAGTAGTGCCAAAACAATTTCTGATAGATCTGATCTCTGCAGCATTTGTAATGGCTAAGTTAAGGCTGTGTGATGCACAGTGTACATACACTGCCTTCGGGCAACATTTCTGCACAACAGCCTGAGCACCTTTGACCTTTCCGCTCATGGCTGATGCGCCATCATATCCTTGTCCTCTCAGATCTTTTATTTCAAGATTGCACTCTTCAAGCCCTTTCAACAGTATTTCTCCAAGTTCCTCGCCAGTCGTTGACTCTAGAGGCACAAACTGCAAAAACTTCTCATTAATCTTATAACCATCCTTCGTATTATGGGAGACATACCTCACAGGCAATGAAAACTGTTCTAGAGTCGACACGTCTGTAGTCTCATCAGCTAACACACTGAAAAAAGTAGCATCCTTAACATCTTTGACTATGTGACTTTTTATTACTTTATCACAAGCATCAATAATTTGATTTTGGATGTTCCAGCTTATATAAGTGGCATTTTTACCACATGACTTGAAATGGTCTCTTAATTTTTCATCTCCTGCTTCGATACGCATCCGCAATATTATCATCTGAATATTCCCCTCATTATCATCTGGCATTGCATCTAAGTTGAAGTCTCCATAGTCTCTGTGGCCTCGAAGAGCTATTCCCCGTCATCCACAAAAAATTACCGTTTCTATTATGGGTTTTAACCTCTCCGCATTTTCTTTCCCCTGTTTGTCTTTTCCTACATCTAAAGATCTGTCTATGGGATTCATCTTCCCTTCCACTACTGTTTTCAAATTGTTGAGATCGATCATAGAATGATTGTGGTATTGTAAATGAGAATGTGACTCAAAATTTTCAATAGTCTTTTTCCAATTTTGGAATCGTTCTTGGACAAGCTGGCCTGATTTTTGGGATGATCTCATACCCACTTCAGTTGGAGCAAAGAGTACACAATAAGTGCAGTAAGATTGGTTTTCTATCTCAGAGTATGACAACCACTTATACTTTTGCAACCAGGAATACAAAAACTTCCTCTCCTGCTTTCCATGAGTTGTCGGTGGAAACTTGTAGTTGGAAGATGGAGCCCACAAGTTTTCCAAAACATGTAACTTCTCTGTGCCTGATAGCCACTTATTTTTGTACAAAGAAATGTCCATTTTACTGGTGCATTCTTTGTTGACATTGTCTGGTGTGTGGCTGGAGCTTGAGGCTGAGGTGCCAGATTCATCAAGAGCAGGACTAGCCAATTTCTTCCGATCAGGCTCTCCAATCTAAAAAAAATATTAAGAAATGGAAAACTTACAACTTAATTTGTTCTCTCAGTATAACTGGATTACAGACAAAATGAAGTAAATGTATTTACTGAATAATAATGCATTCAAAATTCCGTAACTATTAACTACTTTAAAACTATTCATAACTATTAAATTTTTGTAGATTTAACAGTCATTGCTCAATTGCTGTACAGTTCAAATAGTTACACAAGTCCTTCAAGTTAGTCCCTGTGTATTTTAATAAAGTACTTACTAATCCACTGACTGTAATAAATCGAGGCCACCGTATGAACTATTTTATTTAAATGTATTAATGTGTTATGATGTTGTTTTTCTATGTTTTCGAGATTAACCCAAATTAATCTAAACAAATTAATATTAATAAACATATCCACCAACATATTACTTTATGTTTGTCACAGTGTAAACTATTCTACACTTTTATTTTAATGTTATGTTTTATTGTCATTTTAGTTTCAGTTTCTGTAACTAATCTCCTCAATAGATAAATAAATAAAATAATTGTCAATGTGATTTACATTTTCAATTTATCTATAGGAAAATTATTCAATTTACTAATTTGTCAACAAAAACTCATCTTATTTGGACACGGCAAGGCGTGCCGGCAGCCGGCTAAATGCTAGTACAGTCATGAGTAATGTCTACAAAATTCTTTACAGTGACCTTTTCTCCTAAACCTAATGGGAGTAGAGACATGTGTGAGTTGTCATTTTTCACGGTTCGAGATCTAGTTGAACTAAAAAATTTTAAGGGGCCGTAAACAAAGAATAAAATCCAACTTCTGGGCGAATAATAGTGAATGATCTGTGCCTTCCCGCTCAACACAAGACGAGCTAAGAAGATCATGTAAAGTGAATATAAATATAACAAATAGGCATAGGCCTACTCTTACCTTTGCGCCGCTGGTAACACTCTCATTTTTGCCAAAATAGTCCGTCAAAAGCCGTTTCATCGTGAAACATGAGTTGACACTAAACTCTTGCACTTGTAACCTCTGTC
The DNA here is from genome assembly GCA_035578905.1 of Stictocephala bisonia. Lineage (NCBI taxonomy): Eukaryota > Metazoa > Arthropoda > Insecta > Hemiptera > Membracidae > Stictocephala > Stictocephala bisonia. The sequence continues at coordinate 1,531,825 of JAQJVL010000179.1, forward strand.
ACTAATAAAAACTGTATAAATACTCTATAAAACTCTATAAAAACTAATAAATACGTTTCATAACTTTTTAACAAATCACTTTACGTTATAAATACTTTTCATAACTTTTTAACAAATCACTTAACACTTACGCTAACGCGAATAAAGAACATGAGCCAAACACTGACAGACAGACACAGACGGCAGACCTCTGGTTTGTAACCGAAGGGGTAGGGGAAAACCGGGATTCTCCCACCCACCACCACAAACAAACAAAGCAAGTGCGCGCGAAAAACGTTCCTTTGCGGAGTTTGGAATACTGTATAATGAAATACATTTTATTTATTTTTTAGTGCATTTCTTAGGAATAGGAATGCAGCTATTTATTTCGTAGTTGTACTTGTAGTGAAATGTAACTCCCGCAACAGTATTCAGTATGCGATGTGTCCACTATTGGCGGATTTAAAACAGAATGTAATTTTTTCTTGAGGGGGGCTACAGCCCCTTTAGCCCCACCCGTGGGTGCGCGCCTGTAGATGTCCTATTTGCTCTTCTACTCTATCATTTACTCTAGGCCTACTCATTTGATTATTTAATTCATTTACTACCTTAGTTGGTTTTACATTTACTTCTATGTTTTTGTCTAACAGGGTTTTATTTACTTCACTTAGTCTATCCTCAACCTCATTTATTTTGATAGTTTGTCCCCTATCTTTATTATTTATTTCATTACTACTATTTTCCTTTAATTCACTTTCTTTATTAAAGTCTACTTTTACTCTTTCTATTTTATTGACAAAGTTGTCTTTAATCTGACTTGTCTTATCATTAACATCTTTTAAGAGCTCATTACATTTCATATTAGTTTCATCATTTAACTTTTTATCACGCCATCACTCACTTCTTTAATCTTAACATTCGTTCCACCTAGCCTAACATTAATCTTATCAAGTTTAGTATTAATGTTATTATTCATATTTAGTAACAAATCTATTTTATTTGACAATATTCTGTCCTCAACATTATTTACTTTGACTGTCTGTTTCCTATCTTTATTATTTACTTCATCCACAACACTATTCTCCTTTACTTCACTATCTTCATCAAAGTCTATATTTACTTCTTCTATTTGTTTGTCTAGTTTATTTTCAAACTGACTGATCCTATCATTGATATCTTTTCTAAGCTCATCAAATTTCATGTTAGTTTCATTATTCATCTCTATCATATTGTCATTCATTTCTTTAATCTTGACATCTGTCTCATCTAACCTTACATTAATCTTATCCAGTTTAGTATCAAATTTAGTATTCATTTCTTTAAATTTAGTTTCTACGTTAGTATTCATTTTTGATAACATATCCATTATGTTAGATAATGTATTTTCCTTGTTTGAACTTGGCCTATTCATATCATATTTATTATTTTGATCTATTTCTTTTTCTTTAATTATACTCAATGAAATGTCTGAGTCATCTGAGTCAATTATTTGATCATTATTTATTTTATACATGATTATATTATTGGAATTCAACAAGTTCAAACATAGCCTACAAAAATTTTCACTTTAAAAATTCAATTAATTAATTTAATAAAATAAAATTCAAAAATTCAAGTTTCTTACAAAATTGTCTTTAAACATCTTTGAATACATTTAAAATATTTGAAAAGTACTTTAAAGCCCCACGTGGTTGGTCGCCAATCTGTAACGATATCTCTTCTGATGAGTTGCTTTAATTTAAATTCTTTGTTAATTTAATAAAAAAATTATGCAAATTTATTTATTTTTTTTTAATCTAGGGTTTTTTATGTGGGTAAATCGGTGAGGCTGTAAATTACAATAAATTAAGACTTGTTTGAAAAAGCTACTTTATTACATTATTTTTACTTTCTTCATCAAAATTTCATCACAATAAAATAAAATTCAAATACTTATTTTACTCAATATTTAAACATGGGATATTCAATTAAAAACTAAACTTATCTTTAAACTTAGTTGTTTGTAGCTCCACGTGGTCTTCATTTTTCATGAACTAGGGTTCATATCACATTTACAAAAATTATACGAAACAGATCTGAATTACTTAATTGTTGTCCAAAAACATACGTTCATACTATGAAGAATTTAGTTTTAATTTAAACGGTCACACGTGGTAACACATGTGGTCTGCCGGGAGGAACACCATGGGTCTACGTGTTGCTTCCTCAATGAGTGGACTAGAAGTGAACGAGCTTGGAACGTTTAGCGTGGCTTCAGTCCGTTACACTCGAAAGCGTGGGTTAGAGAGTCATAACGTCAGCCAATCAGGTCTCTCTTATTTCGAGGCTAAATTTCCGTTAGCCAATAGCGTCTCTCATGGTTATACACCAGTTTGAGGCTAACTTGACCCCCCTCTGGATTGCCAGACTCGTCTTCTGTAACAAGATTGTACAGGTCTGCCCCACCCGTCTAGACAATAATGAAAGGAATGTTGTTTATGATTTTGAACGACTGCCTGGGACAAATATACCTGCCCACTTCTCTATAATTGTTGGCTATTAATTCACAATGGATTCCGAATATTATTTGAATGTTCGTTGATTATTTTAATTAAATATATCTATTTCTTCATTAAAATAATTTATTATTTATTCAATTTAATTAATTTAATCGTCAATTTGGTGGACCTGTTACAATACACATAAAGTGCTTTATTTTATTTCACAATAAAACGTTTATAAAATATTAGTTTGTGTTTAGTTTTAAATGTGTTCTACAAAAATTCGTTAGGTCACATATGTTAGTTGTCGTAATAAACATAAAAACGCCTTCATTATTTTATATACTACATGTGACGCATGGCTGTATGCTGGACGAATCCGTGTTCATTCAAGTGCGTAACTATCAGTAGTCTTGTCTCTTCCTTTTTCCTTTCATACTTATACATAGCATTGTTTGCATGTCTTTCTAATTTATCTTTTTTTATTTCCTACGTCAACTTTTTTTGAAATTGAAAGGTGGTGATGATGACCAGTTTCCTTTACCTCTGGAATTAGGTTGTTCTCCGATAGTCCCATTAGAGAAAATGCTAACTGCTCCTTGAAATTGGTAATTGAAGGAAACATTTTCTTTCAAGCACTAGCAGATACTGCTCATGCTATCTGCTTAAAAAAAAAAAAAAAAAAATAAAGCACATATAGTATATAGTTTATGCAACGAAGTTATTATGATAGAAATAATGATAATAATTTGAATTGTAATCAAAATTTAACTTATAATTACAAATTGATAATGATCACTAGATGGTCGAAATGTCTCATGATATGTAATATATGATATATAAAATTTGAAATTATTATTATTATTTCCACTCTTTAACGTTATTTTCAAAACATGTAGGGTAGTTGTTTACAATGTATTTTGCTTGTCACTGATGAGTCACGTTAGCCGTGGCTGTGGCACGCTCTATTGTTTTGAGTTCACTGACATCTGTCACTGTGAGTCAGTTGTGTACAGTTCAGTGCAGTGTTGAAGTGCTTATCGATTGATTTACAATATGGATAAAAGGAAAATCCATAGAGGGGGAACAAGACACAACAGCATGTGATATTATGGTGTTAAGAAAAATTCGTGCTAGCATTGTAAGAAAAGATTCTAGCGCTAAGAATCAAAATTCTATAAAAGACTTCTTTCCAACCCAACAATAAAAGCGGTTGTTTTACTTTCATTAAAATGTTATGTGATTCAAGTGATACTTAATTAAATGTCAGCATGTACTGTACTACTGTATTTTAATTGTTTTATTTTTAAACCTAAACTCATAGTGAGGCCTAATTTAAGGTTCAGTTTTGTTTCAGAGTTCATTTTAGGTCATTACCAGGCAATTTTAGGCTAGTTTTGGATTATCCACGAAAGGTCAGCCACTCACTATCGTGGATAATCGGGAGTCTACTGTAGTTCTTTTATTTTAATTATAAATACATCACCCTAAAGATCCTAAAATAGGATTTCTTTGTATAATAACCATTAAGAAACTATTACCCTGATATTTCCCAAATTTGAAAAACAAATCCTCACAGAACTGGTCTTGATCAACAATTATTGTAAATTATGTAATTTACTTCAAATGAGCAAATTTGATTTTAAAAATTAATTTGATATGTTTGTTTTTATTTAAATACAACGAGAAATACAAAAACTTATAGGGCATCTTATGCTTTTTAATATCCCCCAATTTATAAAATTGTTTAACTTTGTATACTCAATTGGTAATTGTACTTTTAACTGGAATTAACCCTTGATCACGAATCCTGGTGCTTCGCGTGCTATTTTCAAACGAAAATGCGATTGCGGAATTAGGCACGTTGCGTGTTTTTTTGTAAAACTCAATAAAACATGTTTATTATAAAGCAAGCGCAATAAACTTGGTACCTATTAACGCAAAATGTTCTGTACATTTAATATTTTTAATAATTTTTTTATACAATTTTATAAATATAGGAATAAAATTAAAATGTGCAATTTGGAAATCTCCAGCCTGGTGGTAGGTCGGGAGTGGGAAAAATGCCCGATGTGTCGCATAACTGTTACAATAACCAATAGTCGGAATCAGGTGTACAAACTGTCAGTCTGAAGCGAATTAAATACTCTAGCCAACGAAATAAATTGCAATGTTGTAGGTGCTTTGATTGTTTTACAAAAATGTGTTTGTATACCATTATTTGAGTGTTCTTTCAAAAGCCAGTATTGGATGTGTTACTGCCAGTACTGGATTGAAGAAAGTACTATTACTACAGTACTATTGAAGAAAGCCAGTATTGGATTTCTTCAATATATAGTTGGTTACGTCCGTCTCGTCTGTATTTTCCATGCCTTTGCCATTTTAAATAATGAATTTATTCACAAAAAACTTATCATACAAATTGCCATATGACATAATTGTGAATATACCTAGCCATTTATCCAGTAGTGTGGCTAGGTTAAACAAAAATGTAATACAAGATTATAAACAACTATAACAATGAGTCCAGTTCAGCAAGCTTATTATCAAGGTAATACAGCTCTGCAGCGCAAGTGGTTACAGTTCAACTTAAATTATTTATATATTCAACGATATTTAAAACAAACACAATTCATACCATGGATTGGCTCATAAAGTCCGTTAGTTCTAACATGAAAAGCCACTGTTTTAATTTTTGACAAAATTGTGTTTCATTATTGATTTGCTTGATTTCAAAAGGCAATTTATTGAAATAATTTGGCCCAAAATAGTTAAAAGATTGTTTAGAAATAATGTTAGTGTTAGTTAATTTAATAATAATAATAAATAGTGTTATTAACCTTAGGTTTAATAAAGAATAAGAATAATAAGAATATATTTATTTTCTCGAAATATATACATAAAATACATATAATTACATTCAAACATAAAAAGGTTTCTTCTTAATTCTCTGTTAACAAAATAAAACTTATACTACTAGAACAAAACCTTTCATAAATTACATATTTCAAGAAAATACTATGACCTCCTAAGGCAATGCCTGTTTTAGAGGTTCCTTCTTTTCAAATAAATCTTTATATGCGCATGAGGAAATAATATTAATTTAAAATAAAAAATCCCAATTCTTCAAAATATGAACACTAATATAAAAACATAAATAGCTTAAACCTTAACTCTAAATTTAATGTTATACTAACCCTAACAGTATAGCTATATAATACAATAATAGGAAACAAAATAAAAACGAAACAATTTATGACTAACCAAATATCAGGCTTGGGACTAATGATTAAAAATAATTAACGATTAAGTTCAATCGTTAGTTTTTCCGTTAACTTTTCAACTTATTCGTTAGTTTTGGGGATGTTTAACTTTTAACTTTAACTAGTTAACAAATTCACTAACGATTAAACCAACTCAGTTAGTTTTACAAACGAAGTACGGTTTGTCCCGTGGAATGTAGACAATGGCGGAGAAAGCGTCCAAAACTTTGGTCAAAGACTGGGCGTTTTCCTCAATCCCAAGTATTCGCCGACAAACAAAGTCATGAGTCACATCCCATCCCTTTCCGCCATCTTCCTGCCCTGCCCATAATTAGTAGACACACCCAACGTGTCCCATTGTTGTTTGTCCAAGAATTTATTCAGTTAAAAATAATTGTTAACTTTCCCAAGTCTGCCAAATATGTATACTTTACTATGTTATCTGAAATAAATATATGATACAGTGAATAAGTATTTATAGGGTATTAAAATTTATACGATGTGTTGATTGTTACTCCTAATATTATAGTTGGGACGTGAAGATCCTTTGTTGCCACTTCTTATATAAAGCAGTCTTAAAGTTTTAAAACAGAATAATAAAATAAATACAGAGTTGGATTGGAAGTATTTTTAAATATGAGTATAATGCGAATGAAGACAGGCGGGAATTTTGCTTCAGAATTACACGAACAATTTGATTTTGAATTTTCCTAATATTACCAATATCGGTCTTGTACGATCCACCCCAACATACAATACCATACTGCAATCTGGAGTGAACCAAGCCATAGTATAATGTACGTAACAGAGAAGTACTACAAAAATTCCTTAGGAAATCAAATTTTCTAACACTTGGACTAATTTTAGAAATCAAATTAGCAGTATGCTTTTTCCAAGACAGCTTACTGTCAAGACATATACCTAAATATTTGCGTTGTGTGTAATTATAGGTGCTCCTCTTTCGCTTACCTTCCTATATGAGTTATTGAATCTGTTTTTTGATAAAAACCAAGTTCTTTGTGACATATGTTTTTTACGGCTTTAAATGTATATCGAGCTTGACCTGCCACCATATTAAGCCGGATAACCAAGGCTGTATTGTTTTCAGTGAATCAAACATTTCTTAGAAATTAATATCAATAGAATTTTATTTGAAAGTTTAACCAATATTAATGTTTTGTTTTAAACTTAGTTTGTAATTTGACTTATTTTGTCTGTTGCAGTGGTCTGACTCCGAAAGTCCTTCGATGTGAACTCTGTGACGTTGACTTTGAGTACTGCAATATGCTGCGGTTGCACATGACATCCAGCTACCACATGCAGCTTAAGGATTGGTTGGAATCACGGGCAGATGCACATAACATACCTTTGCCCAAAAATGCTCAAGCCAAGTTTTAAAAAACATCTTATTGTATAATTTGTACGGTGCATCATCAGTGCAGATGAGCTTTATCACTAAAAAGAACAGTTACCAACTTTTTATCTGTTTTTATCTTGATTTTTAACTGTATGTTAAGTTTTGTTTTTGTTCATGTAAGTTATGAAATATCAGTTAGTTAAAGTGTAATTTGGAATTATTTGTGAGTAATTAACAGAAAAAGCTGCAAACTACCAAAATACAAAGGTATTTAAAATGTAAAAATTCAATGAAGAGTTTTAGTTCTGTTTCGGAATTAACATTTCTATGCTTTGCTTTGATAAGTCTGATTGTATTAAACTAATAAGTTAATATTTGTACCTTTTTATCGCTTATTACAAGTAAAGAAGAAATGGAACATTTCCATCTCATTCCTAACCAATTCAGTAATAGTTTTTATTTTGGACCGAACTTGTCTAGTTTGTAGTATTAATTTGTTATGTTAAAAAACAACTGATAATAGATTCATAATTTTTTAATTAAAACTTATGTATTAATGAATATCTTCTCAATGAAGATAATTTTAATTTCTCTAGTTATAAAACAATATTTGTAATTTATGTTTAATATAATACTGTTGTATTCGAAATCCAAAAAAGTTAGTTCCTTCAAATTAAGGTTAGACTTCAAGTTAGGCCATTCAACTAAGTCTATTATCAACTAGTTATATTGCTGTAGTGGTCTTTGTTTCTGATCACTAAATAAATTTGATTTTAACTATTATTATCACTTTCACTTTAATGCAAATACCATTCATAAAAGCAAAAACGCCATTTAGAATTTGTAATCAGCTGTAAAAAGAAAATTTGTGTTAGGATTATATCTTATGTTTTATACATATAAATCTTGTTTTTTTTTTTTTTTTTTTTTCAGAATTAATAATTAATTGAACATATAAACAACATTGTATTAAGTAAACGTTATATTATTTAATGTAACATTGTATTCAATAAAAGATAACATCAAATTTTAATAATTTGTCTAAACAAACTATCTCATTAAAACAAGACTGTTGTTAACTCATTTTGCTTTTTGTCAACTAGAAATAAGTTTAAAAATAATAATTAAATTCCAACCTATATGTTTTTACTGTGATGTAAATTTACAAATCAGTGGTATATTTTTGTTAGTTTGTCAAATAAAATGTTGCTATTTTAATATCTTTCTAGTTTATATTCATTTCCAATCAAACAAATAATTTTTATTCACTCCTTGTTTTATAGTCATTTTTCACCTACAAGAAAATTAATCATAACTGTCTGTATTTATTCTTTTTGTAAAGTGTCTTCTTAAAAATGTGCTTTATTTATTCTGGGACGAGTCTGGGTTATTAGATTATACAAAGTGATAGATAGTCTAGTAAGTTGTCTGTTAGTAGAAGTTCAAAATTATTTTTCCGATTTACATAACTTCCACCGAGGTTTTTATCTGTAAGATGTTTTATATTAAAGAATCATTGGCTATAAAACTATTAAAAAGATTAAATAAATCTATTTCATTATAAATATCTTAGGCTTCTATATGAGTTATTTGTTCTATGAAATGTATTTTAGTAAATTTATTGGCCATTTTAGTTTTTCAGTGGTTTAATAAACTACTGAATTGCTACTAAAACTGTTGCTAAAACTATTGTTACAGAAATTGAGATTGGAAAAAGGTAAATAGTTATTTGTACAAAACTGTTTCACAATTGTTTAACCATTTCAGTGTGCAGTTTTCAATTTTTGCTGGAAATGTCCTTTTATTAGCACTTTGGTGAGTTTTTTTCATTGTATAGAAACCTGAACCATGTTTTTTTTTTTTTTTTTTTTTTTTTTCTCAAATTTGGTTTATACGTTTGCTGTGGCAAAATCGTAATGAGACACTAAAAGTGTAGATTTTTTTTTTTTTTTTAATTTAAGTATTTAGATGCCTGTTTGCCGAAATCATATGCCAAAAGAAGTATCTATTTACTATTTTTCGTGCAAAATGACCTTGGACGCACATGAGTGTCTGCTGTACATAACGTGTATTTTATGTCTAATTGCATTGGGCTTGTATGTGCGCCCAGATTTTTATAAAGCCAAATTATGTTAAAAAGCCAATGTTAACTGTTTTGATTTACAATTCATCTTGTTAGTAATTATTTATTTATTCATAAGACGCCGATCATCAAGATATGGGCGAATATGGATTTCGAATGAGTGTAGATGAGCGAATGTAGTCATTGTTACAAACTAAGGCCGACTATTCCTTAGAAAGTGTCATTAATTAATAGCCCAATGACAAATTATGGTTAATTTATTGACTAATTACAGCTATAAATAACATTTTAGGTTAGGTTAAAGGGTACTAGGCCAGGAATTAGTATATTGGAGAGATAGGACATTAACAAAATTACCTTAGGAGACAAGTCCACTAACACCACAGTAGTAGTAAACAAAAACAAAAAATCACATTATCATAAATTGTCTGGACCACTGGCACTTTCTTCAGGTGAGTAGAGAGAAATACCAGTGAAGAAAGTTCCAGTGGTACAGAAAATTTGTGATAATGTGATTCTTTTGTATTTGCTTAATACTACACTATAACCTTGTTTATCTGGATAGATAGGGACCGGAATTGATCTGTATAGTCGAAAATCTGGATAAACCATAAATAAATAAAAACGCTATTTATAATCTAATACAAATTTATTTAATGGTAGTATGAATAACAAGAGAATAGATTATATTATTACAATAATGAAAGTAATAATTATATATATATATATATATATATATATATATATATATATATATATATATATTTATTATATAATTGCAATACTCACTGATATATTTAATAAAGTATTGGTGCACTGCTTCCGAGAAGTACAATCACGCAACCGCTTCAAGGCCAACATTTCCGCTGATGAAGTGTCTGACTGCCGCTCGAAATTTGTCTATCCAATTGTGCCGTGGCATCCGCATGAGTTATAATCTCTTCCGGTTCTTCATCCACAGAATCATTGTCTGTCCTCAGTTAAACCTTAGAACACACTACTGATATTATTTCTTTATCTGTCATCATACCAATCATATTGTCTGCCATTCATGTCTTCCAGATCTACTCTAGTGCAGCCATCAATTTTTTCAATCATCTGGAGCAGTTCAGTAGGGCTACAGTCTTCACTTTCCTCTGAAACAGATTCACCGTTACATATCTTGCCCTTAACCAATGATGTGTGAGTCACATTATCCCATGATGACGCCACCATATAGATAACATTTTTAATTGTAAATTTCAGCATCTGTATCACACTATCCTCTCTTTCTACTTCGAGAAGTTGGCGTCTATAAACTTTTTTTAGTTCATCTGCACTAGGGTGTGAGGGGGCACTGTCAATTAGTAAAACGACCTTCATAGGCAAGTTGCTATCTTTAAGAAACTTTGTAACACTCGGTACAAAGTCATCAAAAACCCATCTTTTTAATATAAAGGAGTCCATCCATACACTTTTCTTTGCTCAGTAAATGACTTGTAAAGTGTCATGATTAATATTTTTAAGGGCTCTGGAATTTTTTGATTTACCAACTAAGACAAGAGGCAATTTATGTTTTCCAGAAGCATTACTGCAAGCCATGACAGTCACTCTATCTTTACTCTTTTTATATCCAAGTTTTGATATAAAAAGGTGCCGCATCATCAAGTTTTGAAGCCAGTGGCATTCTATAAAACAGACATGTTTCGTCTGAATTATAAATTTGATCAGGCGTCAACTTTTTGTCTGAAATAAGCTTTTTAAGTACAGTTTTATATTTTTCACTAGCTATGACATTCTAGAAATTAACTTACACCACAAAAAGTGTAGTAAATATTGTCAGTCTTGTTGGTTTGTTCCCACTTATTATGCATTATATATGAATATACAGTAAAACCTCCTTAATCCGGCATTCTATAGTTCGGAATTGTCTATAATCCGGCATCAACGGCAATAGACGCAAATTACAAAATTGCCTTCACAATGAACATTGTAAAGTAAGCAACTCGACAACTAATAAAAAAAAAATAGTTGTAAGAAGCAAAAAAATGGGTATTTTTTCCAGCCATCTACCAGTTCTGTTGCTAACAACCACAAATACTATAGTACAGTGCTGTACTGTATTTCATACTGTATGCAAATTTATTTCATCGTGTACTGTACTTAAAAATGCATTTTAATATTTTTCCTGAACTTATATATTGATTTATATTGTTTTTAAATAACCTATGTTTAAATAATATACATCCAGTAAAATTTTGTTGTTCAAATTATGTTATTTTTTTATACACCTCCTGTACTTTTATAAATAACCTCCATAGTCCGGAATTTTCTTTAATCCGGAATGCGTCAAGTCCCAAACGTGCCGGATTAAAGAGGTTCTACTGTAATGCAACAACTTCCTAACTAAATTGCTGTATTACTATGATAACATTACCACTAGACTTTAAAAACAATGATGTACAAGAAAAATGAGGTTTAAAAACATATCATATGCAATAACATGCAAAAATAACACTTTTATACTGTCCACTCAATGGTTGCCATCGACGTGGACACTACTAGAGAAGTCTGGGGTGTCCATGTTGGATGGTAGTCAAGGTTTAGATGTTGTTTAGGGAAGAAAACTGAGTGTCAGGCTTGTTAGTTAGCTGAAAATCAGAAAACACTACGTATTTCAGATTCCACGTAAAGCTGTAGGTCCCTTAGTTGCCCTGGCTATTGGCTATTAATAAATAGCTCTTTCTGAGGAACAGTCGACCTTAGTAACAATAACCACATTCTTCACACTCATTTGCCCATATCTTGACAATCTGCGTCTTACTGATAATTTGAATAATGAATACTGTACTGAGCACAAGTTAGTGATGTAATAGGCCATGCAACCTTAAGAGGGTTAAATAACGCTGCATAGTTATACTGAGCACAAGTTGCAGTGATGTAGTAGGCCATGTAACCTTCAGAGGGTTAAATAACACTGCATAGTTATACTGAGCACAAGTTGCAGTGATGTAGTAGGCAATGTAACCTTCAGAGGGTTAAATACCACTGCATAGTTATACTGAGCACAAGTTGCAGTAATGTAGTAGGCCATGTAACCTTCAGAGGGTTAAATAACACTGCATAGTTATACTGAGCACAAGTTGCAGTGATGTAGTAGGCCATGTAACCTTCAGAAGGTTAAATAACACTGCATAGTTATACTGAGCACAAGTTGCAGTGATGTAATAGGCCATGCAACCTTCAGAGGGTTAAATAACACTGCATAGTTATACTGAGCACAAGTTGCAGTAATGTTGTAGGCAATGTAACCTTCAGAGGGTTAAATAACACTGCATAGTTATACTGAGCACAAGTTGCAGTAATGTTGTAGGCAATGTAACCTTCAGAGGGTTAAATAACACTGCATAGTTATACTGAGCACAAGTTGCAGTAATGTTGTAGGCAATGTAACCTTCAGAGGGTTAAATAACACTGCATAGTTATACTGAGCACAAGTTGCAGTAATGTTGTAGGGAATGTAACCTTCAGAGGGTTAACTAACACTGCATAGTTATACTGAGCACAAGTTGCAGTGATGTAGTAGGCCATGCAACCTTCAGAGGGTTAAATAATACTGCATAGTTATACTGAGCACAAGTTGCAGTAATGTTGTAGGCAATGTAACCTTCAGAGGGTTAAATAACACTGCATAGTTATACTGAGCACAAGTTGCAGTGATGTAGTAGGCCATGTAACCTTCAGAGGGTTAAATAACACTGCATAGTTATACTGAGCACAAGTTGCAGTAATGTTGTAGGCAATGTAACCTTCAGAGGGTTAAATAACACTGCATAGTTATACTGAGCACAAGTTGCAGTAATGTTGTAGGCAATGTAACCTTCAGAGGGTTAGATATGTGACACCTGACACCTTGATGAGGGTACTTACACACCAGCTGGAGAAATAACTCACAAAACTGATGGTTCACCACACTGACTGGGTTCGCGGACTTTACCGGAGTGTATTCCGTATACTGAATTTAATGAATTATACACAATATTACCTAAAACGTGGTGCTGGTTGGCCTAATAGATGGATCGGTTGGGAGCTTTTTTTGAAAACAGCAACACAATTATAAGCAATATGAGTGTTTTATTAATAAAATTGATAAGTTTTAGTGAAGCTAGAACCTTGACACAAGTTAATTTACAAGTTCACAGTTAGTATGAAATCTTTTAAAATAAACAATATAAAATTATTATAATTTGTAGTTTGTTAACAACGTGGTTATTCTAAGATACAACAATTTAAATTCAAACAAATCTAATTTCAATTAATAATTAACGGCGCTTGCCATTGTCTGTGCTGTCTCTAAATGAATTTAGAGTTGAGTTACGGTTACAAATTAAACATGATAACTGAAAACTAATACGCGAATTTACATAAATTGAACAGACATGGCAAGCCCGGGAATCAAAGGGAAAACCGCGCTACTTACTACATGTACTCACGATCACGGTTGCAGACAGACAGATCGAGAGGGCTGGCTTCATCCCCAAGCCAGTATTAGAAATATTGTCAACCAATCACGCGAAAGAACGTTTAATCGTATGACTTTCTAGGCCGTATGGTGCTGCACTCCAGCCCTGAACGATTCACCAAGTAACTAACATTGGCATGTTAGGGTTACTGGAACATTACAATATCTCTCAGTTTTCGAGTCGTGGGCTGCAATTGGAAATCACGTGACATCACGCCACCACATTCCATACTGGCCTGGTACAGATAAATCAATGCTTTTGCCTTTCCCACTGAACCCAATATTCACTCATATTAATTTAAAATGGTGTAACAAAAACTAAAGGGAGGCATAATTTAATTATTATTATTGAATTTGAAGTTACATTAAAACACAAAAACAAATAGAGGGTGTAATTTATTTTATTTTATTTAGACGGCCCACAAAGGTGGTATTTTCATTTATTTATTCAATAAATTAACGGGCCGTCACAAATAACACTGCATAGTTATACTGAGCACAAGTTGCGGTAATGTTGTAGGCAATGTAACCTTCAGAGGGTTAAATAACACTGCATAGTTATACTGAGCACAAGTTGCAGTGTTGTAGTAGGCCATGCAACCTTCAGAGGGTTAAATAATACTGCATAGTTATACTGAGCACAAGTTGCAGTAATGTTGTAGGCAATGTAACCTTCAGAAGGTTAAATAACACTGCATAGTTATACTGAGCACAAGTTGCAGTGATGTAGTAGGCCATGTAACCTTCAGAGGGATAAATACTACTGCATAGTTATACAAAGCACAAGACGCAGTGATGTAGTAGGTCATATAACCTTCAGAGGGTTAAATAACACTACATAGTTATATTGAGCACCAGTTACAGACGTTACAGTGATGTGGTAGATCATGCAACCTCCAGTGGGTTAAATTAAACACTTCTCAAGTGTTCTCATCTCTGAATAAAAAATGCTCTTGTTCTGATTCAATCATATTTAATAATACATAGTTACTAAGCAACAGAGCTGTAAACGTTTCATCAATATTTTAAGTGATTGAAGGAACATGATAAAAATAAATATTGTATTCCTGTTGACTGTGATCATCTGTGATTGCACTACTATATGCTCATTCCAAGACAAGTATTGTATTATAAATTTTATTTTATAATTAATTTTAGTTTATTAGATTAACTTGGCTTAGAGCCTCTCCTCATCAACCATGTAATGTTGATTGGTGTGCTTCCACACTATAATAGCTGTTTTGCATGTGGCCTCAGTGAAGGAACAAAGTCAAGTCAGGGTTTATATGGATCCGAACTGTATGTCTACTCCTTTCTTCTATTGTAACATCCACAATAATAATAGTATGTAAGGCTGGCATATTGGCCTGCCTGTAGGAAGGATAGTAAATAAATCATGGCCCTCAGTGATGAAAGCCACTTCCTGGAAGTCCAGTTGAAACCATTTCTGATGCCTCAGGATGGTCTTCAAAGAATCTTGCTAGCCATCCAAAACTATTATATTATGTCTACTTGGTTCCATTAAAACAAACAGGTTTTTAATTTAAAAGATGATTCACGTTTGAGCCAATAGATAATTTTAACTGATGATTAAACAGATTATCTACATATTTTTAGTTATTTGCAAGTCAGCTCGCCCTTGTTCCAGCTTCATAGATCAGGATTCGTTGACAATCATGGCTCCCTGATTTCCTCACAATTCAATCATTTTGTTTATATTTAGGTGACGTGGTGGCTCAGCGGCTAATGTTTTGTAGTAGTAAGTCTGTTTGAATCACCAACTGAGCTGACAGTCGATACTTCGCTTGTCGAATAAAGTTCACGCACAAGCCTGCAGGCCCATGTGAACTGCTGAGTGAAGTTACAAAAAAAACTGTTTAGGGTCATCTCTGGGCTTTATTATTTTACTACAGGCCTCCGTAAACGCACTACACTATTCTGTAAATTGCCTAAAATAAAATATGATATCTCCTCCATTATAGTTCACATTAACAGATAATTGGCCTAGTGAAAACATAAAAATGTTAATTTTAGACAACCTGTTATAGTTTAGTATCCAAACAATCCTGTCAAGGATTATTTTAGGGCGTATTTCAGTTAAAATAGGTATGTTGCAAAATGAGCTGGCAATGAGATTTGTACTTCCAGGAAGGCTGGTTTTATATGGAAGTATAAAAAAAAAAAAAAAAAACAATTGATAGTTTAAAGTACTTTTACACTTTATATTTTGCTATTATCTTTCATACAGTGTGTACATTACTACTTCTTAGGCGTACTTTGCCTAAAACTTGTTTTCATTATTTTCACCAACATTTTGTCTGAAACCATTCTGCCCTCATTAGTTAAAGCACAATATTACTGTAATTCAGACATCACATCACTTCCTTGCCTGTTAAGAAGTGGTTACAAATGACCTTTTCTACTTTTCAAGATGTAGAAACTCGCATCTTTTTCCTAAACACAATGTACTTTTTATTTTTAAGGCTTAGTAAACTAAAAATTATGAAATGTGTGAACATACTTTCTTTTATTTTAAAAAAAATCAATTTTGGTATTATCAATAATAAGCATGCCAGTTTCTAGCATTGAAAGTCTTTAATTCTTATTAATTTTTCATCATAGTCATTAGTAAACAGAAATTTCTGTTTTCTAACAAGACGATTTGCGACTATTTTCATATTTTCTCTTTTCAGGCTCTTATACCTATGATTACTCTTCAATATGAATTGTAACCTATGTTAGTTCAAGGTATTTACTTAGGTTGTTTTAGGAACAAGAATTTAATGAAAATCTTAATAGAAATCTCACTTGTACATGCTTACTAGGTTCATGACTTACATTCAGATTTAGAACTTAACGATTCTTAATCTCAATAATTGTTATGTTTTATATATATATATATATATATATATATATATATATATATATATATATATATAAATGTGTAATATTCCATTAAGGTTTTGACCCCATCATGTTTTAGTTTGTACACAAAACCAATTACAAAGAAGAGACTACTATACATTATGGTAATCAACTAATATTTACATGCAAATGAATTAAATAGCATAACAAATATTATTTAAGCATAAAAAAGTATATATATATATATATATATATATATATATAAATAATATGGTGAACAATTTCATTTAACACATTTTTTTTTAGTTCATATACTACTTGTTTACAAGGTCATACTGCAGTACACAGATCATAAACTCGTAAATACAAAGGTTTCAAACAATAATGTCTTTAAAAAGTTACAATAACATGATAGCACAGTCACAAAATAGTGGAACTAGCTTTCAACTCAGTACAACTACCTAAAAATTGACAGTGAGTTGTTTCTGTGTAATCAGATTTTTGTTTGTCTTAAACTAAAGTTGCAAATATTTTTGTCTTAATACATACCTTTACGGTTTTAGTCTCATTACTCTATTTTTTATCGCAGATTTTAGATTTGTTCTGCACAGGATCTGTTGGGTCTGAACGCAGGCTGATACTCCGCAATTTTTGATTCTAGTTGTTCTTGTACCGTTTTGAGGAGTAGAGATAAGAGAATTTGGTATGTTTCAAGTTGAAAAGAGAGCCCCCTTTATGTTCACCTTAGTTTTATTACCTCTCTTGTGCGTACTGTTTAGGAAAGTTCTATTTATGCTTACTATTTAACTGTTTTATCAATTGTATAAACTTAGTCCAGGACGTACAGAAATTATATAACCAAGGCCTTTTTGAATATCTTCTCTTCTCTAACATGGCATAGTATCCTTCGCAACGCTTATCTCAAACTGTTTTTTTTCTCAAACAGCCATGTAAAGTT
Source organism: Stictocephala bisonia (assembly GCA_035578905.1). Taxonomy (NCBI): domain Eukaryota; kingdom Metazoa; phylum Arthropoda; class Insecta; order Hemiptera; family Membracidae; genus Stictocephala; species Stictocephala bisonia. The sequence continues at coordinate 1,549,311 of JAQJVL010000179.1, forward strand.
ACAGGTGTTCTTGTTTTTAATATACATGGCTGAAATATAACAGTAATCCTCTTAATCCACAGAAAATGTGAAATTTAAGTGCCATTACAATAGCACCAAATTCAGTCCACATAATATTTACTATTAGTAATATTATCTTTTTGTTAACTTAAGATAAATATACTTATCACTAATACATATAAAAATCACGACTCAATTGATAACAATTTTGTTACGCTACTGGCATCTTTTTGGGAATAGAAACAGAAGGGTATGAGTAGAATACACACTTGCATAATGAACCTTTAAGGAGTAGTGTGGGAGTGACGAGAGGTGGAATAAGGAATGAAGTAATCAGAAGGAGAGCTGGGGAGGCCAATATTGGATAGAATTGAAAGTGATTGACAGAGGTGGTTCAGACAAGTGATGAGGATGGTGAAGTTTGGTTACTGAGAAGTATCCATGAGATTGAAATGAAGGGAAGGAGACAGAGAGGAAGTCATAGAGATTCAATGGAGTAAAGGAAGATGTTGATAAAAGATTAAGCAAGACTTGTGCAAGAGAAATAAGATGGTGGAGAGGGCTCCTAAAGGTCCCTACACACGTCCCGATTTGTCGGCCCAACCGTAAGGGCCGACCAGGTCAGCCCTCATGGTCGAGACATTTGTAGCGTGGTTGGATCATAATTTCTGTCGGGCCCAACCTAATGGCAGTTGGGTCGGGTGAACCATACAACCACTGGCTGCCTCATTCCCTTCCCTGACAAGTTGGTACGTGTTTAGCGCTGTCAGCCCGGCTTCCCTGACCAAACCATTCAATTTGATTTTGGAAATGATTTGGTTACTACTCTCTTACAATGTCTTTTGCTAACCAAACATAAAAAGTTGTAATAATTGAGTTGTGGAAGGGATTCCGGTATTTGTGGGATCTAGAAAATAAAAGTTACTCTAATCGGGACCGAAGAAATAAGTGCTGTAAGGCATTATAAGGTATTTATTAAAAATATATTCCTGAGGCTACAATGTGTATAATTAAAAAGAAGCTGGTAAATATGGAAAACACTTGTTCTAGGTTGGTTGGTCCTTGTGGTCAGAGCGTGTGTAGGGAACACCCCGACACGACAGCTAGGGCCAACTTGTTGGGTAGGGCAGTTCACTTTAACAAGCATACCCAGTACCTAGTGGAAAATGCTATAGATTTGAAACTATCATTGTACAGGAAGGAGGGGGATTTACAGAGAACATTTTTTTTACTTATGAATAAATAATTCAGTAGTTTGCTGATGTTTGAGTGGTATGGTAACAATATACTTGATGATGAAATTTTGAGAGTAACAATATTTTGTTACTTATTTATATATAATTAATTTCCATTCTTCTGAGTTAGTAAAGAGGAATGAAACTAATTATTTTTGTGGATATCCACAGTCAAATTTTGTATTCCCACCGTAATCTCCCCATAGAAACGTAACCCAACTTTAAATGAGTTTTAGTTTCTTTGTGCCTTTCTCTTTGAATTCTTAATAAAATATAAGGCTTGTAGAAAAAGGAGTTTTTAGAGTTTAATTTTATACCATTCAGAAAGCTTTGTGAATACAATTACTAAGAATGAAACAAATTTCAAAGTTAAAAAACCGCTGGCTTGGCTCATTTTATCAGGACTTTCTGATATTTTGTATTTATTTTTCAGCTTCCTAATAATAAACTTGGAGTGTTCATCTCAGAAGAAGTTGTGTATAAATCTTTGCTCCAGTTACGATTACATTAATACAGCAAAATCATGACACATTATTTGTCCACAGGTTATATTGTTGACATGTCCTACTTTATGACAATACTACCTTATAAATAACAAGAAATTGTAGATTTAATTTGAAGGAAATATCATAAAGTTATGTTTCCTGAGGATAAAGATGCAACAAGTTGTTTTTGACATTTCTGATTATTGTTGATGATCTTTACCAAAATCTAAATATCAACTTTTCTTATTTCTTTAAACAGGCCTTTTATAAGAAAGAATGTGGGTTTATTTATCAATATTATGTATAGAATAGTTTTATTTGAGAGGTAGAAATGTATTATATTTTAAATCTAATACAATATTAAGTTTTTATTTTTTTTTTCTAGATTTTCTAATTTTATTGAAAATGGCCGTAAGCTAAATTGCTCAAAAAAATCAGCTCTCAAACAATCCAAATCTTCCGCTGATGGAAAGGAAAGTAGTGATGGATTAAAATCTTCAACTTTTGATTTCGAAAGTAGTGATGGATTTATGTACCAACAAATTACAAGCTCTAGTAATTTAGAGGAGGGAAATTTTCAAATGACTGAGAATAATTCTTTAAATGAGACCTATCTTGTAAAAGATGATCGTGACAAAATTAATTATTCCAAACATCAAAAGGCATCTCCAGCTGTAGAATCAGATCATGTTGAGCTGCATTTTAATATCACAAATGTATTTGAAGACTGCAACTCAGAAAAAAATGCTGGGCATCATTATATGGTGTATGAGGATGCAAAGGCTCTGGAAAGCAATAGTAATTCTGAAATAGTATATTTAGATAATAACCAGACAAAAGATACTTTGAATCAAGAGAGCACTAATGTCAGTGATAAGAAAACTAACGGAAAATCTATTAATGCTCCAGTTTATGTGATATTTACTTAAATTAAATTGTTTCTGAATAGCTTGAATTTTATTTAAAATGTTCTTCCAAGAAAATAAAAAAAGATGTTTAATTGCTAGAAACCTAGATTACATGGTATTATCAAGTAATCCAGCTTCTTGATAGATACATATGAGCGGACATATACTCACACAGTTCTGACATTACACTAGATTATCGGATAATAAATAGTCAGCTATAAAACATTTGTTTAAAAAATAATTTCAATGAAATAATTATTCAATATTAATCTCTAAGATGCTGATCGTAGAGATAAGGGGTGAACGAGTGTAATCATTGTTACTATCTGAGTTCGACGTAGCTCAGAAAGGACTAGCCCAATAGCCAGGGGGCTATTTTGATGTACAGTATCAAAATTAAGAGCTTCCATGGTGCCTAAATAAGTTATGGTTTTATACACATTTTGGCAGCTCCGATTCTCGGGTCTTTCAGTTGATACAGAGTATATTATTTTTACACTATTTTTTTTTACTATGCCTGGTTAGGAGTGTAAAATATACGCAAGAGCACAAAAGGAAATATTGACTCTTCAGGAAAAATTTAAATGTGTTAATCAATACAAGTATTAAAAGGTTATAACAGAGGCATTGCTGAATATCAGGCAACATACACATGCTGATGTGAGTAACGACACGCAGGTCAGAGACAAGATAGTCCTAACTTACAGAAAACACTCCAACACAGCCATAATGGAATACAATTGACTGTCATTTTGATGTATTTTTGGGAAGTACAATTTAGCAATACTTATTCCCCATTATTATTATTACTGGATACATTGTTACAAATTAACCAAATTGTAAAATATTTATAAATTTAAAATTATTATAGTCAATGTATGAGTGAAGTGTGGTAATAGCCAGAATGTTTTTAAAACTAACTGAACATTTACCTTCTGAACATTTGTTTGAGTGTTAGTTTTATTTTTAACTCTGAAGAATAAACAAATTGTACTAATATCTAAAGGTCGTTTTTGATCAAGAAATTGAATCACCGCATGTGATTTTTACTTTTTAATTTAGTTTATTTATTCGTAAGACGCTGATTGTCAAGATATGGCCGAATATGGATTTCGAATGAGTGCAGATGAATGAATGTAGTCATTGTTACAAACTAAGGCCGACTATTCCTTTTAAAAAAAATGTCATCAATTAATAGCCCCAATGACAAATGAACAGCCGGTCGTTATCAGCTGATCCCTTTCAAAATTTGTTACAACTTTTGAACAAAACAAAACCAGAAATTGTTGATTGGGATCAAACTGAGAACCTTTATAGCCTATTGAAGCTGGGACTTAACCAACTACGTTACCGACGATTCCTCTAAAAAGTAAAATTTGTTAGTTAATTTATATTTGTAAACATTTAATTTACATGAATTAAAACAATTCAATGTTGCATATTGCAAATCATTGGTTTTTTGGTAGGATTGTTACATTGGAGTACTATAATCAGAGAGTTGCCGAATTATATAAAAAATACCCCAACGCCCAAGGCGTTAAAAACGCTTCTTAACGTCACAAGCATTTTATAATGTCAACGAGTTTTTGGCAAACAACTGGGAGACTGCCCTATCAGGAGATTGATTCCTTCCTTAGAGATGGGACCAAATTGACTGAATGAATGTCAAGTTTTGTATGTTTGGATGTGTCTATGTAGTATGAATGAAAAAAAACCATATTTATAATTATAGATAACGTTTGCTATACAAGTTAATAATTGTTAATGGCAATAAAAATGGTTGATTGATTGAGAGAACCTTGGAATATTGTGCAGAAATCTATGATTGAGGCAGTATTCGGAAACATCTATTTCCGTCAAACTTACTTTTTGTTGAATGTAATGTTATTCAGGCAAATAAAGACACTAACTAAAATGATAACACCCATCAAGAATTTACAATAGTATATTTCATAACAAGAGTGGAAAGTGGGATTTTGCATGTTCGAGACCATATGGTAGGTTTGTACTAAATACTACATTTTAATCTGAACTGGAAACTGAACAGTTTTATTTCCAAAACATGACTTATTGTTGAATAGTCAACTTTAGAAATATACATATTAATAAATTAAATAAAATAACAGCTGATCATCTGTTTTTGTTATGAGTGTAAGATCAATTTAAATAATAGTTGATCATCTGTTTTTAAATCGATCTTACACACATAACAGTTTGAATTACAAGACTTGTCAAGCACTTCAAATGGTCGAGAACAGGCAAAACACTTTCACTTGAGTTTTGAGCAATACTTTTCACTACAGATATTCTATAAGACTAATTTTAGGGGTCTTAATTTTAGGCTTAAGCGGTCGGTGTCATAACTAGAATCTATATTTTCAGGTGTCAACTGCTTCAATGTACTATCTACATCTACACTATATACGTTTTGCCCATGCTATGAAGTGGCATCCTCAGTGGTATTACTGAGACTGAGATTCGCTAATGACCTTTCACTATAATAACAGGTGGTGGGATGGGAACTGGTTGGCAGGTACTCTGGAGAGGGGCGGAGGCAAGACCCACTCATCTACTGTCATTGGCCGGAGAAAATCGATATGGCAGACTCTTACAGTTTATTTCAACTTACACAAAATGGGTTCCCATGTCTTTGGAAGTTGTATACTTTAATCCTTATTAAAATTATTTCTTTCATATTTCTATAGCTTCTCTTACTATTTTTGAGTAGTAATGCAAGGACTTTAGTTTGGTGAAAAAAAATTCCATGATTAATTTTTGTGCTATGTTCCTAAACTGCAGACTTCTCCCTTTCTTTATTCTTAATGTGCCTTTTAAGTTCTTTAATCCTTGTTGAAATTAACCTCTTCGTTTCTCTTATGTAGACCGACCTGCAACTACAAGAGATTTCATATACCTCCAGACATAGCTAATGGAATTTTATCTTTGACTGGTCTCAAAAAATTCTTCAATTTTTTCGGTAGCTTGTAAATGGTTTTGATATTTTCCTTGTTTAATATTCTGCCAATCTTTTCAGTTGTTTCCTTTATATATGGTAAATGTGTCTTTTTATGTATCTTTTCTTGTCCCCATCTTGTCTTTTATCTATTCTATTTTCTTGTTGTTTCCTCTTTTGCTGCTTTCCAATAGTATTATTGATTTCTCTAACTGAATACCCATTCTTTTTAGTGTTGAGTGCAATATTTGCCTTTCTTTCTTCCAACTATCCGAGTCTAAAATGTGAATGGATCGATTCACCAAAGTGTTTAGAACTGCATTATTTTGTACTGGGTGGCGATGGAAAGCAGCATTTAGATATTTGTTAGTATGTGTAGGTTTCCCGTATACTGAATGTTTTATTCATCCATCTCTTATTCTTACAGGCGAAACATCAAGAAAAGGCAGACTCCGGTTAAGGCCCGTGTACACTAGGCTAATACTAGCTGCTAATTGATTAGCACTTATGAATTAGCTCCATGTAGACGCTCCATTAGCGGTGTTGACACTAGCATGCTAGTGACACTTTACTCGCTTGCTAGTTGCTTTAAACATGTTTGATAATAAAAGCACTAACGAGTGGTGAGGGTAGTCACATGACCACTAGCGCTAGTGAATTAGTTGAGTGTGCACACTCGAAACACGCTAATTGCTAATTATTGTTTGTTTGTCAAATAAATTTGTTGTGTTCACAATGTCTGGTCTAAAATGGAGCGTTGCCCAGGTAATTCAATTTTTAGGATTATTCAAAACTTACTGTGTTTGGTGGGATACCTCTGACACCAATTACAACAAAAGAGATAAGAGAGAAACCGCTATGAATCAGTTTTTGGAAGATCTTAAAGTTTATGAGTTTAAAACTTTTTTTAACTGCAAAAATTAATATATTGTTTGACATTTTTAGCTATTAGATTGCTTAATATTTATATATATATATATATATATATATATATATATATATATATATATATAAAAAGAACCACACTTAGCAATCTTTTCTTGATGTTTTTAAGTTAAAACATTAAAAATTTAAAAACATCAAGAAAAGATTGCTAAGTGTGGTTCTTTATATATATATATATATATATATATATATATATATATAAAATTAATATATATCAAATATTATCAAACACAAGTGAATTGTAGAGTAAGAAATAAAAATATTAATGTTCAACCCCGATTATTTTGGAAATCTGAAATAATGATGAAAAAATTTGAGAATCCATGTAAAATTTTTAAATTTCTATTGGTGGTGTTTGAAATGAACAAGATTAGTGGGAGTATAGATTTTGAACGCCTTCCGTTGTCTATTATATGTAAAAAACTTTGTTTTGAACTTAAAAATATTAAACCACTTTTGAACACAGACTTATATATATGTATGTATATATATATATATATATATATATATATATATATATATATACTCACACAACTTGTTCATACCCACTCTCAACATTTTTCTCAAAGCACTGTGATTTTAAGGAACTGACGACATTTATTAAGGACAATGACTACTGCGTTCTCTGATCACGTCCCTTCTACAACTGACTAGCACTGACAATAAGCGCTAATAACTAGCCACGTGTACATAGATTTCTTCGCGCTAGTGAGCCTTGCTTGTGCTAATGGCTAACAGTAGCAGCTAGTCAATTAGCCTCGTATACACGGGCCTTTATTCTCAATTTCCATTGTGAACTTGATATTAGAGTAGGTAGAATTAATAAGGTTGAGAAAACTATCCAATCTCTATCTACCATACAGCACATACATCATCTACATATCGATAGGAAGCCTTTGGTTTCAAATCTGACATTTCCGATGCCTTCTATTTTTGATATAATTAAGGTTAAAATGTAGAATTTTAGGATGAAAAGCATGAATCGTTACATTATAACGCTCATATCTTAGTATAGGAACATCAAATTATATATAACAAAATAAAATTACTGGGTAAACCAACCCTTATACATTCAGCCAATATAAATTTTCTTTAAAAAACCAATTTTCCATTATCAGTCAAAATACTAATGTTTATGTTGAAAAGCACAAATTTTACCAATTTTCAAAGTACCGCCTTTAATATGGGTCCAAAATGGCCAAAATATTTTAAGCATATGTATAGATATACTAGCACCCCTGTTGCGGCTTCGCCCACAAACTTTCAAATTGTATACAAAATGTATTGAATTTATAATTTTCTTAATTCAAATTATAAGTATTTGTAAACATAAAAGCATTTTAGTTTATGAATTTAGGCTAAAAAGATGTGTAAGAAGCAGAAGATATGCATATTTATTTTGCCTTTTCTTTATCATCTATACTAAAAGCGTAATTTATAATAATTGTTAAGAGTATGTGATATGTTTATTTCATATTGATGTATTATAGGTTAATTACCTTCAATCTGCCAGTGGTCCTGTAAATCCTCTTGGATTACACGTTTCGGCTTTTATGTCATTATCGGATCCTTAATAAACTTGAAACATTTTTTTAATTTATTTGTAATAGTCTTGTCAATTGTTTTTTAACACTGAACATCAAATATATTTATTTAAGGATCTGATGATGGCATTAAAGCCGAAACGCATAATCCTGGATTTACAGGATCACTGGCAGATTGAAGGTAACTACAGTATAATACATTAGTCAGAAGTAATTCAGAATAACGACACCAAAATGAAAATTTCCACATTGGTTTAAAAAAAAAACATACAAATTGAACTAATATTTTAATTATTTTATTTATTTAATTAATTTATATTTATAATTAATTTATATTTACAGTTAATTTATTAATTTTTATAATAGTTTATGAGACTTTTTATTTCAAGTTGTAGGTTTGTAATACAACAATTTACTATCAGATTATGCATGCACATTTAGGAATTTTAAGCTTAACTTACTAAAAAACTTCTTTATAAATTACGTTACTTGTCTTTCCTTTTGGTATTAAAGTAATTAATCTTATGGATTGCTTACTCTAAAACAGGCTACTTACAATTGTCCGTGAGAATAGCACACTTCTCTCAAATCTATGCCTGCAAATTTTAAGAACTGTCCTTGAGACTTATAAACAGTCATTGCAAAACACAAATTAATAGGAACTTGCACTCTTTTGAATTGGAATGGATAGTCTGTAGGACTTAATTGGATTCTACGAATATACACAGATTCTCCTTTAGTACTGGTAGTAATAATAGTTGCTTCAATAACATTTTTATGGAGAGCAGTTACTCGTAAACGTGTACCGTTGCATAATTTTAGTGGAAAAAAGTTTCTGAGAAGCATGACCGGTGTTCCAATTTTTAAATCGCGTCTATGTGGGGGAAATTCAGGTGGAAATTGTATAGCATCATCTACTTGTACAATTGAATCTATCGATAAGTATTCAACTTTTATTTCTTGACGAATTTGGTAAAATATTATTAATTTCTACAGCTCTCTCATTTTTTGATTCAATATGCTTTTTCACAAAGCCACTCAGTTGATTTATGCTTAATTTAGTATATATCCTGTCCATTAATTCCTTTAGAGTAATTGCCACATGTCCTAGTTCTGAGGGCAAATTGATATTTCTTCCAGATTCAGAATGTTTACCATCACCTATTCTCAAAAGTAGATCAGAAAAGTTTCTAACAGTTTCAACACCTGTAAGATGAACCATCAAATTTTTTGGAAGTGAGAATTTTACTGTAACAGTCACATCAAAATCAGTCATAATAATAGAGTCTGACGGAGAAGCTTGAGGATTTGTAGGATGGGTGTAGAATGACCAGAATGGTTGACAGTCCATAGGCTCAGAGGAGGTAGGTTCTAGGTGGAGATGTTTATTTTATTTTATTTACATGCTCTCATAGTTGAAGGAGATGTTGATGTTACTGCAAGTAAGACGTTCAAACAGCCTTCAAATTGTTTCCCCTGAACCAGAGACGTCGTTTATCCCTTTCATTTTATCCAAACTTGGCCAGAAGTTTTCTATCACGGTATATTTCAAACTCGAAGGGGTAAATGTTTTCCGCTGCCTTGAGCTCACAAGAAGTACCATAAGTCTCACATTTGGACTTTTCAGATATCTATTGTAGCTTATTGGAGTATTGTTGGCCTACCTGGTTCATAGTGAACTGTTTGAACCTCTGCTAGTTGTTAGACACGTGATTTATGATAGCTACCCGTCTAGTTGTACGTCAGACGCTAAACTGTGTATAATATAAAACAGGGAGTAATATAGAGGCATACATCATCCCCAAGATCACACGGTGAGGAACATCCTCACCATCTACGACTATATTGACTATATTCACAGCTTCAACTATGTCTTGAAAAAAAGCAAGAAAAAAGAATCTGAGTCATATAAAAAATGAAAATGATGAAACCTCTCTTCCAGAAAATTATTATGCACACATTAACTTCAATAACACAAAATTCAGAAAGAATTATTTACGTACAACTAAAAACAATTTAAAACAAACTAATTTGTGAACAGATAAAAAATAATACAGTAATTAATCGTATATGTAACAAAGTTGTGTCATGTTTATGTTTTTGTGTATCAGCTGTTTTAAATAAATTATTAAATTAATGCCAATGTTATTCTTGTGGGAAAAAATGGAATGTTTAGGGGGCTGTTTCTACCCTTTAGAAATGGAATTTCTAAAAATCCTTTCTTATCACGTATCAAAACAAAAAACGAAGGTACTGTAAAAAAGTTCAAAAAGCTATCTTTTACGGTTTACGCTGTATGTTGATTTTTGGATCAGCCACAATGTATTTCTTATGGAGAGGTATAAACTTTTTCCAAAAGAATCATGATTTTTGCACATCAACATTAAAATTTCACAAAATCTATTCTTAGCACGCACCTAGACACCCTAAAATGAAGGTACTGTAAAAATCCTACCTATTGTGGTTAAGCCTCTGCATTAATTTTTAATTTTTCACTTCTTCTTTTATAAATATATGTTACATTATATGACTTTTTTACTGTTGGATTTTTTTTCTTTTCAGAAACCATCTGGCAACACTTTGTTAGCCACAAGAAAATATTTGGCCATAATAGGTTGGAATTTTGTATTATAAGACTCATATTGGTCTTACAAAATTCATAATTCTATTCATTACAAATTTTATCTCATACATTTTTTTAAGTCACCAACTTCAATATATTCATGTTCAAAAAGCCCATTATTTTTATTTATCGACAAAATTGTCATCTTTGAAACACTTGCCTTTAGCTAATCCTGAACAAGAATAAGAAAGGTAATTTTAATGGCTTCAAACTTAGTCCTTATACAGTTTTACATAAGTTAACACTTTTTGACCTACTTAAAAAACTGATAAAAATTATGAAATTTTGGGGTGAATATTTTAACTTGAATGAATTAATGAATGGTATGTAGCTCTTTTTTGAGATACTGGAATTCATTGTTTATTTAATACACCTTTATCTACCTCAAATTTCAATAAAGAAATTACAAAAATCAAAGAAACCGCAATTTTTAATGATTTAAGAATGATAAATAAGGTAAGACAACAAATTGAAAAACAAAACCGAACAACACTATTACCCAACATTTAAAAGTCTGTATGGAGAAGTGTTACATATGGATCTTTTTCAAACGTAATACAAAAAAGGTTTTAGAAATACTCTAATATAAATTTATCATTAAAATGTACATCAAAATTAAAATATTTACTTGGAAATCCAAAGGACAAAATTAAAAACGAAGAAAAGTCTGGAATTTATGAAATTGAATGTGACAATTGCAATAAAAATATATTGGTCAAACCAACAGAAAAATTTCAACAATATTAAAAGAACACAAATATCATTTTAAAAATTAACAAGAGGAGAAATCAGTGATAGAAAAACACTGTTTCAATTTCAACCATAATTTTACAAATTGTAATTTACTAAAAGAAGTTCAAAATAAAGAACAGTTAGATGCTTATAAATGCTTATATATAAAAAAATTCAAAGAAATTCTTGTTAATAACGAGCCAGGAACATTTGAAAACTACTATTATTTTAAATTTATACAATTTTTATTATTTTCTAATTTAAATTATTCCATATGTTTTATTTTTATTTTACCATGTGTTTTTCAAAACAATAAAATGTAAACAATATTAATTTAGTTTGTGTGTCTGAAGATGGTAATTTTGTTAGTGAAAGGCCTTACGAAACTAAAAAATTATTTACTGGAGTGTTTGTTTCATCTTATAACATTAAATTTAATTGTTAACAGACTTATCATGAATAAATATGATGATAATCTAGTTAAAAAATGCAATCATAGATGTATATTTCTTTTAACTATAAGAATCAGTAAAACAACAAAAACAAAAATGTTTTTTATGAAAAATAAATTGTTTTACAACCTAAATCTTTAATTTCGAAAGGCGAATCGGTTGCATCAAAATTCCAAGCGCTATTTTTTTGGAAATGGTGCTTGGAATAGAACCTACGGTCTTCGGAAATGGCTCATTTTAAAGCTCTGATAAAGTAGATGGCGGGAAAAATAAAAGTTTCATGATCCGCCTTAAGGGCTCCACCCTTTTGGCCCTCAAAGTTCCCATGTTAATCTTATGGGAAGAAGGTTTCTAACTTTTGTTTTGATTTATTGAGTCCAGCTGTCAATAAAACAAATTAAATATCCCAGCTGTTAATGTCTTATAACCAAATTAACAAGGTACAAGGCCAAACCTTTAAGAAGCTGGTATTCAACTGAACAAATCAGTGTTTACACATGGGCAACTTTATGTTTGAGTTTTACAAAACTATTAATAATTCAGTACTATACATTGAATATTTAACAGTAAGAAACGAGCTTGAAGAATTATTCAATTTAAAGTTGATTATTACTCCATGATTATTACATTTAAAATTATATTTAGTTATCTTAGAATTGTTCACAGCAGTATGTTTTTAGCCCTTAGAGGGGTTTAATGTTCAAAATATATTACAAATTTTTTATAATTCTTCTGAAAATAATACTTCGCAGAAAATAATATTTAGTAACATTTATATATATAATCGTTCAGAAGAAAACCCACGTGTGACGCTAAATACTTTATTCATAATTAGGTTTTTTAATTATTTGTCTACAACAAATATTACACCTTACAAGCATATGAGAAGTACGTTTTATGTAGCTACCTTCGTACAGTTCTAAAGTTATAGGAAGGAAAAAATATTACATTAAAAAAACTTTGGAAGAACTAATTTTTTATTAACTACACATGTACATTTATTTTTAGCTAATAAAATATGAAAAATTAATTATAAATAATGGTAGGAATATTGATTATTATGATCAATTCAGCAATTGCCACTTAAATTCCTTACTATTAGCCAGTTGTCATAAACCCAAAGTAAATGGCACATAGAGGAGAGAGAATGTTTACTTCTCCCACCACAGTTTCCCTCCAGCGGTAGAGGGCTGCAAGGTACAGTCACGTAAAAAACATATTAAATCAATGGTGGTAAAATAATTTAACTGTGGTCAGAACAAATTTAATTATGTAGGCAAATACTCTTATCATTTCAACCATTAAGAATACTTCAATACAACTCGACTGATTAAACAACACAATATAAGATCCAATGTAACACTGTGGCAAGTGGGATCTTTGTTTAAGGTTACCATACGTCCTCTTTTCCCCGGACATGTCCTCCCTTTCCACTCGGAACTGTCTGTTAAAAAATATTCTCTCAGATCAGGTGTCCAAGTACAGTTGGCCACACTTGTTTCTACGTCAGATCGGCAGTCGAATACCTGCGAATGACCCGTAAGGTTGGGTGGCCACCTGGGTTGGTCATGGCTACTTTATTTACAAGATCGGCAGCCATGTAAACCTGGTTTGTCACCAGGTCAGAACCCATTTTGTGGTCATTCAGACTTATTGTGATTGCTCCTGGTTTTTAAAGTTTAAATACTACGTATTTAATTTAATGATCTGAATATTTGTACTGAATATTTAAAATATAGAGCATTACATGATATAGTTTTTCTTATTATACTATTAGTATAATATATTTTAAAATACTATTGAAAAACATTTAACGTTTTGATTCATGAAAAATAGTTTTTTAAACATTTTTTTCACTGATAATATTTATTTAAAATTAATATTTTTAACTGATAATTGAAATGTCTAAAATTAAATTATATAAGTATAATCAATGTATAATATTAAATAATTGTCATATTAGCGGCTTTTCAGCGGTCTGATAATCTATATACAAGTTTCATGCATTTTAAAAATATTTATTGTCTTGTTTTAAATTAAAATAAAAACAAGTTCGGTTAAAATAAAAAAGTTTTAATTGATGAAACATACAATTCTGGAATTAAAAGTTTTGTAATATTTAGTTTTGAAATAAATCAGTTTTTGAAATGTTGCTGAGTGTGATACTTTTCGAAAATTATGCCAGGACAAAGATCTAGATACTAAAACATGAACTAAATAACTATTATTTACAATTACATACAGTATTTTATACAATAAAATAGAATTTTACAATAATTAACACTCAAGATGCACAAGGATAAAATCGAGAGATAGTCTAGACTCACAGTCAATTTCTGACATACAATCAGGATGTCTACACAAAGCAGAAACGGAAACGGATAATACCAGCTGGTTGAATCTAATTCAGACATATTTAAACAGCTGTTAAACAATTAAAAATATTGCTCAAACAAGTTATATCTAAAATACACAAACATATGTCAAGTGTCCAATAGAGTTGGACATCTGAGTGTGTCCATCATTGCCGGCCATCACAGTTAGACAGCCGATCCCAGCGGATAACGCAACTAAAACTTACTCGATCTGAGCACGAACATAGTAGTGGCCACCAGAGTTGGATACTCGATCTCAGAGGACATATTTAGAAGAACACTCTCTGAGCTGGTGGCAAAATCGTGATGTCCAACTCGGCGTTAATAGCCAATGGACAAAAAAAAGAAACAGACTGAGTGTTGACACAGTCAAGAGCATGATTTGTGTGCAGTACAATAAAGAGTTCTCTTGCTATCAGTTTTATGGCTACATTAAAAAAAAGAAAATACTAAAGGTTCCTGAAAGGAATACTCTTGGTATGATAAATCTACACAGTGGGTGTAGCAAGTATCAGTGGGCACAGTACCAAAGAAATAAAAAAAATATTTGGTCTCAGATGAATATTGTCAGCGCAGAAATTGTGTGTACCCAAGTTTGAAGGTTGTTTTCAAAGAAACTAAGAGACCAATTAAAAATCCAATCATACCAATGATGTCCTTGTTTAATTTTACGACATGAATTTTGAAATTTTACTATAAGTTTTAACAATTTTTATGCTAGTTGGAACAAAAAAGTACTGGAATTTTAACCAGTTCTCACTGTATATGAAATTTACACCATTATTACTAAATAACCTGTTGATGTATCACATTTATATTTTAATGCGTGGTTGTTAGGAATGTTTCCTATAAGTTTTATAAATTTTAGAATTTCAACTTTCCGAGAGAAAAAGTTCTTATCAATTCCCTGATACATTGTTTTCTTGGGGTTGCAAGATTGATTACTTGGTCTTTTTGTTATCCTTATAAGATGTACAGTTACGATACATTACTTTCATATGTTTAAGTAAATGCTGTGATTTTAAATAGATTTAAAATAATTTTAAATTTGTAAATGTAAATTTATTTAAATTAATATAAAATCACTGCATTTACTAACGCATATAAAAATAATGGATGTAACAAACATTTCATAAGGATTAACACATAACCAAGTAATTAATTATACAGATTCTAGAAGCCAAGAAAACGTTTTTTCAGGGAATTTATAAGAATTTTTCTTTTTTGAAAAGTTAAAAATCTATGTTTTATAAAACTTATCGAAAACATTCCCATAAACCTCGTATAAAAATATAAATATGATACATTAACGGGTTGTTTAGTAATAATGGGGTAAATTTGATATACAGTGAAAACTAGTTAAAATTCTGGTACTTTTTTGGTACAACTAGGATAAAAATTATTAAAACTTATGTTAAAATTTGAAAATTCTTGTGTCATAACATCAATTAAATGAGGACAACAATGTTATGATTGGATTGTTCATAGGCCTCTTAATTTCTTAGAAAACAACCTTCAAATTCAGGTACACAAAATTTCTACACCTACAGTTTAGTAAGCCTTGCTGTTTTTGTGCAACATAGCTTAGCTGTTTAAGTTTAGTTTCTTTGTTGTTTCTTACATTAAATTTTTATTTCCTATGGAAGGCCATTTGTTTTTATTTTGATATTTGGAAGTGTTTTTCTTTTTTTTATGTTTTCTTAAATACTCATCTCCCATAATCAACCAATATTGTGGGGGAAGAGGTGTATTTGCGATCTAGTGATCAGCCTACGGTAGGGTGGGTGTCCTCTTTTTCAATCCAAACAACCCTATCTTTGTTTTAATGACAGAACCATGGTTCTAGCAGTGATATATGACAATGCGTGGTGGGGTACATGCACTGTTTGCAGGCCATTTACCATGGGTTGGATACAAATATTCATCATCTCACACTGAATTTTTATATTGCAGTAAAGCTTCTTAGTTCTTTGAACTGATCGACAGCTGTTTAGAAGTTGTTTGAAGAGGTATATCATATGATAATCAAAGATTACATTGTGTTCTGTTGTTAGTAAGAAGCTGTACATATATTTTCAATTCTGTTAAACATTTATTTGACAAATTAACAGTTCTTGAAATGATTTACACCCAAATTGTGTGGGCCCAGCATAAAAAATGACTAGTCAAACTAGCTTATATGATATAATGTTAAAATGATTTAGCAAAACAAAAAAGCTAGGTAAGTAAAAAGAGAACAGTTCTTAGATAACTTTAGTAATCTGATTTTTCAACACTTCATGATCAAATTGTAATCATTACCTTATTTTCAAAAAAAACCTACTAAACTTTGTGTTTTTATTAATGAAACACAACAATAATTTATTAAATTAAAAAATTATTAATTCAAACATTAATTTATTATCTTCTTATTTCTTTAACAGTAAAAAATATAGTTTGAAATCTTAAAACTAGGTTAAAAATGTTTTTGGACAATTTTATATCTACAGACCAAAATAACAAGACCCTAGTCAATATTTAAAATGAGCAATTAGATTTCTATAGCAATTTAGAGTATTTAAATATTTGTACACTATAAGATACAAGAAGAGGAATATTTAGTAAAGTGAGGTTTGCATTGCCATTTTGTAGTTGAATTAATTAATTGTCTAAAGAGATAATGAAAATGGCTGTTGCATAAAACATCAAGGCTGACACGTCATACTTTAGTAGCCTGAGATACACACAGCGTTTTTTTCCTCCGATCGTATTATCTATTGATGCCAAGCATTCAAGTCTAGTGCTTGCACACATGTCGTTGAAATTTTTGATGCTGTTTCTTGAGGACAGAGGCGTCATCAAACTATATTCAGCTGATTCACAAAGAGAAGCGTGTTATCTAATTTAGTTTAGTTTTCAACAGTCAGAAAGCAGCTTCTTGCTCTTTTGGTATACCTACTTTATAGCGTTTTTATTGAATTAAATCAATTAGCAATTAGTTGTCAATCACAATATCATCAGTCATTTTGAACTTACTATACTAATTAATATACGCCAAAGCGTTGCAAATGGCAAGTTAACATAAAAAAACACAGCTGACATTGGTAGAAATAATGACATACGTGCATTTGGTCTAGTACGCTCCTGTTTAGTCAGAATCGGCAGAAAAAATGCCTGATATAGTCGCAATAGTTGTCTGCACAGCTACCGACTGTATTAATAGCTTATTAGATAGCTGATTTTTCCATCCAATGTGTAACTGCCAATAAATTCTCCTACTGCTAAAGTGGTTCAGTAAATAATGCGATTTGAAAAAAACATTGTGTGTCTCCACATTTAGAGCTAGGCAATAGAAAATGATATACTGTTATTGTGTGACTAATGTTTAGGATAAAATCAGAGCGAAATAATAAAAGTGCCTGCCAATCAGATGATATTTAAGCATAACTACTAATTATGTCTCCCAAGCAGGGCTGTCATGTGGGTGGGGCGACCGCTCCAAGCGCCGCAGAATCGGCGGCTTGAGGGGCGCCGTGAGTGCCACGGCAAAAGTAATAATTGGAAAAAATTATGTTAGATGTACATAACGTATGTTGGAAAGTTATAAATAAAGTATAACTGAATTTTGAATATTACGTTGAACAAATACATATTTGACACCAATTACTTTATATATTTTCAACATTTTCCCAAATTAAATATTTTTATTAAAATTGAGTAGCTGGATCTGCTTATATACTACTTTTAGTTTAGTAATAATAGCCTAATAATGAACTCCATTATGGAGTTGAAGGCTCTAAAAAGTGTTAAAAAACCATATTCTTGCGCCTAAATTATCAAATATTTTGCAAGGGATGCTCGGATATCCCTCTTTCCTAGGAGTATTACAAAACCCACATAGCTGTCAGGAGGAAGGGCCCCGTAGAGTGAGTTGCACAGGTCCCCATAGTTCTAGCGCCACAACTGACTGTCCCAACTTAATTATTTTAGTTTGTATAAGTCAATATTGCAATGTAACATAGTGTCGCTCTGTACACACAAGTCGCTGCTGTGTTCTATTTTTATTTCAGCCGATGGCCGACCTTGGGACGCTGACGATGACTCATGGTAGAGACACTTCTTACATTATTTGTATGGATTTGATTATCATAAATTAAAAATGATTTCGTCAAACATTTAAGTAATTTAATTCGTGACTCTAGTATTTTTGTAAGGTAATTCAATCCGTTTAGGTGTCTCTTGTTGGCCAGGCAGACAGTGACGCAAACCGCCACGCAACTTTGTATAACGAACGTCGCTTATTGTGTATGGTGGAGGGGCGCCTGATAGCATCTCCCCCAGGCGCCAATAAACCACGCGACGACCCTGCTCCCAAGTGTTGATAATACAAAAGAGGAGTAGTCTACAGAAACACTGTAGGATCATGTTGATATTTATGTTATAAAATTCAGTTTAAGACTTTGTTTTTGTTCCATCTGATGAAGAAGATCCAAGAAATTTGGTACCACAGCATAATAACATACAGTAGTGACACTTCCATGGTAGCACTGTGGAGTTAGTACACCTAAAGCAGGAGCATAGAACTACTCTTATTACCGTTGTATTGGATTATGTTTTGCAAAGAAGTGGAATAATAACATTAGAAAATTTGACATGACAGATTATTTGACATTTACTAATAACACCTGTGGATATAAATAGTGCAAAAATACGTGCTCCTCTGTCCCCGCCAGTAGGAATGCTAGCGTCATGCTTGTCGTCAATGTTTAATGTAGTGTCGCTACAGTATGTTACTATACTGTACTGGTAATGTACATTTTTAGTGTTTCTATTTAGTAGGGGTGTGCGAGTACTCTAAACTTTGAGTAATTGATCGAGTATTTTATTCCTCGAACTCGGCTCGAAGCTCCCAAAACTACTCGAAGTTCGATCGAGTAGTTGTCTTTCATGAAATATCAGATTTACATCTTAATTTTTTAGTTTTAAGAATAACAGTTTTATAAGTTATCAATAAAAAATGTTTGTGTTTTATTTTACCCTTAATCATATGTTATCAGTTTGGTACGCGTAATTATGAACTAAACAATACGCCTAAGAATAGGTAGTACACGTCGACAGTCAAACGAACTAGTCGACGTAGTGAATGAGTTCGTTCATTATGATTTGAACTAGTTCAGTTCAAAGTGATCAACAGAGCTGGGAATGTAGCGATCACTGTAAATAGTAGCGATCACACATTTTGGTTGTCAAGTCTACTAGTCACTTGTAACCAAACCTAAAATAGCGTGAATAAAACAGAAGTGCTGGCTAGTGTCTTTATGACCCAAGAAAGGGGACGAGAGATCCAGTTCAAGATGCTCAAAAAACCTGTTACCATTACAAATCTAATAGTCTGTGCACCGTGGAAATTATGCATATTTTCGTTCATATCAATAATACCGTTCAATCAAAAGGGTCCCGAGAACGGATCACTTTACATCCCAAGAATCGAACTTCCCAACTTTTCTAGGTGAAAGTTCATCTCGGTTGTATTATACGTACGTGCAAGGAACCGTTCAGCTCATTTTCGGAAATGAAATTATCGCATATTTCTTGCGAGTCGATTGGGGTCTATTTTGTTTTTTAATCTGAGCAGGGAATCGTGCAATGATTTGACGTAAGAAAATACTGTATCATATAATAAAATATGGTAATGGCGTTCTAGCAGCGAGTGACAACATTATTGATTTATTTTCCGTCAAATAAAAAATAGATTTATATCCGTGGTTAACGTCTATTAATTATTATTCCGAAAACGACATAGATCACCTAAACTGTGTGTAATATTTGCGCATACGATAGTTTTTCCTGTCAAATTGTTGAACGGTTTTCTGACTAGGTTAGACAATAACACAGTTGGAATGTAAAAGGTGGTAAAGTACGATAATTTTGATTCGTAAATTCACTGAACGGTCCCCTGTTCACATTGACGTCGATGTAAACTGTAAAGCAATCACGAATCAATAAAATTGAGGGAGAAACATGTTGGAAGACTTTTTCTAAACAAAAACGACGAATTTAGAGATTCGGAAAATCATTTTTATTGAACCGAAGCCTTATCAAACGTTTTGTTTTTTATTCATAAGTTTATAGTTTAGCTGCCCAAAATCTTCACTGTATCACTAGTTGGCTTTTAGCTGATATTTCAGACTGCATCTCGTTGCCAATATCGGGTAGACCTACTATATTAGCCGACTACGTTTATGGTTTTCATTCGATTACACCAGGTTTTAATGAATTTCTCGTTATGACATAATTATTTATCTGTTGTTCAGTGTAGCCTCATGTATAGAAGTAGTTTCAAGTTGCACATATTTCATTACCGATCATAATTTAAAAACTAATTCATCCTGTGACTTTAAAATTTACTTTTAGTAAACCTGCTTAATTATTATTATCAGTTGATTGAACCACAGTCTTTGTCATCCAGATTTTCAAATTTGATTAAATAATTCAGAGCTTATTTCCGGTTAGTTGTAACCTTGTTATTACTGAATTAAATACCCACAGAATACAGATCCACTCTTCTTGGCGTGTACAGAATCAATTTTTTGTTGAGAGGAGGCAATTCTCAAAGCAAATGACCGCATTTGGCGATAATGCCTGAATTTTAGCATCAGTTTGGTTGGATGCAACTTTTGCCAACAAGCTTCACTACGTTTTCGCGGTACACTTTGAACTGAACCACCAGATAAACATATCGGTCGGCTGTGAAAAAGTATAATTGGTTTGCATATAAAATCTGATCTGTAATATGAGTGAACAGATTAAATCTTCATAATCCATGTTGTTTCAATTAATAATATACTTACTTAATTTCTTACATAGTATTAGTTCTGAAAAAAGGTTAAACAAAACAATGCCACATAAAAATATAGGAAGGCAGGAAGTAACAAGTTTTATTTATCAAATGTTATCAACAAAACAACAAATCAAAATTATTGTGTTCAGTTTAGATGTATATATTTACGAATCTGGCAAAACTTAACATAGGCTTCGGATGGTGTCTGCCTTTTACAGTTATCTTGGGTGAAACCCTTCTCTAAATACTCGCTCGAAAAATACTCGATACTCAAAAAAAAATGACAACTACTCGACTCAACTTGACTCGAACTCAAAAATCACTACTCGCACACTCCTACTATTTAGCTTACAGAAAAAGAAGGTAGTTTAGAATTTGATATGAAAACTTCAAATAGAACAGCTGGAAATTCATAAGTTGAATATATATACAACATTTTTTCAAGATCCAACCATCAATTGATAAAAGATTTATAATAAGCACTTTTTGTAGTACAAATCATATGTTTTACAAATGAATTAAAATTCAGCACTAAAAAGGTACAATTAAAACTAAACTCTCTCCTTTTATTAGGGAGAAATTACTTGTTGAGTCAATTTTGTAAATGTTATTCATGTATATATTAAACTATTGGCTATCTCATTACCATATCCATTTAATTT
This sequence comes from Stictocephala bisonia, assembly GCA_035578905.1. Taxonomy (NCBI): domain Eukaryota; kingdom Metazoa; phylum Arthropoda; class Insecta; order Hemiptera; family Membracidae; genus Stictocephala; species Stictocephala bisonia. The sequence continues at coordinate 1,571,045 of JAQJVL010000179.1, forward strand.
ACAATTATTAATTACCTCATGAAAAATATACGCTATTCCTATAGTATGTTTATGTACAGTAAAATCAAACTTCCAATATGAAATACAATCAAAGACTAATATGACTCATGTCTAAAGCTTACAATTGATTAAGGCGCACCTAAAATATTCAGTCAAAATATTACTTATGTACAGTATTAATTTCTTTAATTAATAAGAAATCATAGTCTGCAAAAACATAAACAGGAAAAACAAACAAAATAATATTTACAACAAAGTACAGTAATACAATAAGAAAATCTTAGAAAACACAAAACATATTTAGAATGTTGGGATTGTTTTAATAAGTTTATTTCATTACTAGTGTTCTTTTTAATTTTTATCACCTTTTATCAGCAAAAAGTATTTATGTTATAATTAAATCTTATGGTATAATAAAAGTCAGAAAATTGAGCCACTATAGTCCTCATTCAGTTTTAGAAAATGTAACTTTATGAACACGTTCAGTGCGGATAACCCACCCGTGGGTCACTCAGTGATGCCCATAGCGCCTGACCTGCCCGTGGGCCATGGTGCCGCTTCATTATATAGTGGTATAGAGGAGCTATGACCCACATGTGAGTCATACATTTATAACATCTCATATACATATAAAATCAACTTAAAACAGCTCCTTGGATGTTTACATGGATATAAAACCATGTAAACTTGGTAATTGAATACATTATTTGTATACTTCTGCTCCTAGGACAAGTACATAGTATTAGGCAGCCGCAGTCAACCTGTTAATTGGAGCTAAAGAAACATCAAATTTATTTACGAGAGATATTAACAGGTTAAAATGTAGCCTATGTTTATTCATGATTCACATCAGATACATTTGCCTATTATAGTATTATATAATATGATACCTAACAATAAAGATGCAGTGGACAGTGCATTTTCTGCTACCAAATCTTTCTTTGTGACCTTATAAGCTTCACACCCCTCCATTTTTTTCTTTTTTATAGTAATTTTTCTTATTAAAAACATAATTTTACTTTTATTTACATGTTGGTAATATTATCAATTTGGTTTTTTAATTATAAAATCTCTAATATTGATTCACCACCATTTTATAACATGAACTGAATTCAATACTTAACTTGTTGGTTGAAGTTGACTTCACTTACATTGGTTATAACCCTCCCACCCATCTAATCATATATCTTGGTATGACCCTCCCACCCATCTAATCATATATCTTGGTATGACCCTCCCACCCATCTTTTTACGTACGTTGATATGATCCTTCCATTCACATGCCATATGATCTCCCACCCACCCGCCTGTACACAGCACGTTCATTCAAACAGTAAAATTTGATAAGATTTAAAATTATACTTGCTGTTAAAATATGTTCTTAATGAGTATATGAATTCAATTACAATATTCCAACAAATTGTTCAACATACGACAGTCAAAAATGTATTTTGACAGTCTTTGTACGAAATCTTTGTACAACAGTCAAAGATTCACGGAGAATGTAGACATAGAATGGGACAGGATCGTAAGCGACCTGCATGTTATATTAAGCGCATGCAGGGGTTACAGCAGCAGAGGGAAATATTTCCACTGCTAAGCTGCCTTGCTTCACGAGCATGACTAACTTCCGCCTTCAAGTGTTCCACAGCAGTATTCAGTTGAAAAAATAAGTGCAAGTTTCTTTAATTGCTAGTTATTGTTATTATTAATTATTATTTGAAAACTAAATATTGATTTGATTTTAATCGTTATAGGCTTGATTAATTGATGTTAATAAAAAAAAACAATGATGACTTCTGCTAATGGGGTAAAATAGACGGAACTTGCTATTGCACCGTCAACGCCTATCGTCCTTGTTGTCAAAACAATTTTTAAACAGAATTTCACAGTGGGGGAAGAGTAGTTCTCTGTCTCACTTGCACTACTCATTTTATCAAACTTGCACCAGTGCATTCAAAAAGCTGTTTTCTAAGCGGTTTATGTACCGTTACACATTAGCTTCAAAAGTTGATTTTGTTGGTTTGTTTATCAAAAGATTTGACTTAAGGTTACAACAATAATTAAGTCTATATAAAATATATGAAAGTACACATTTTCTTATTAAAATTAAATTAACTATGTTTGTATGTACACATAATTATTCACACCATAATAGTTATAATTTACATTTTAACACTGTATCTAAAAAGCGTCCTCAGCAATCCCATGTTTACATTTTGATTGATAAAAACCATAATGAGATGGTTTCGTATTAAAGAAGTATTATTTACAGTTTTACAAACTAAAGTTGTATGGCATTTAAAGAAGTTACTTTAGTCCGACTTTTTGTATTAGTGTCAACTTCCAGAGTAAGATTCTGTAATTGACTCTCCAAGGTCCGAGTGCGGCGGTACATCTGCACATAGTTCAGTTGCAGTTGCCGTTGGTAACTGAGGACCTTTTCTTTCTCTTGTGCCCACTGAATCCTTTCACGATCCCACTCTGAATGTTCTTTCTGAAGCTTATCAGACATCTGAGCTATTTCAAGCTGAAGAGCTTCAATCTTGGTTAGTTCCTTCTTGTTTTCCAAACAAGTAATGTGCTCATCTTTAGCAGTAGAACAGCTGATGTCTGACATCTGTAAATGACAAAATGTTTTAATAATACCATTTTTATTGTTATGATTCAAGAGAGATTCATCAATGAGAGCTCTTACATGATCTACATATTTGGGCATTCATATCTTCAAACTATTTTAAAACTGACCACGTGTAACAGTTGAAAACAGATACTGTAATATCAAATGATAAAGAAAGGAAAACTGTTTAATATTCCTTTCATTGCTGTTTACAAGGATTATAATATTGAAACATAATTTCTCCACTGAATTATAATGGATAACAATAATTTCATAAACTGATTAATTAATTCTATAAATTTTTTTTCACTGAAAAAATACAAAGTTAAGATTAAGAGAATGCTTAGAATATAAAGCTGAAAGGATGCTTGAAATAAATTATTTTGATATATTTTATGAAGTTAGACAATGGACTATTAAATTATGAGCATCTTGAATTTTGATATGAAGACATCTGGTATTCTGATTTTCATATCTAGTATGTATTATATCCAGAATTTATTTAGATGAAATATAGTAGAGTCCCGCTATTCTGAACTAATTGGGACCAAACCATGTTCGGTTTAGCGGGAAGTTCGGAATAGGCGGAATAATGTAAAATAAAAGCATATCGACTGGATAATGGCATAAACATCTGCAAAGTTGAAGCAGATACAATGAGTGGGTCAGGGTTATGCCCTCTCGCCCCATTTCGAATATCCTTTTTAAACTACTAAACAGGCCTACGTGTTTCTTGTTATCTGTCTGTTCTAATGCCATATCTCTATACTGAATCTTCATTCGTAACAGTGATGATTCATTTAGGTTTCTGTTAATTTTTTGTCAAACCATAAATTTAAGTATTGATATTTCAAGAAGAAAATACCATTAATTATGTTTTAGCTTTATAAAAAGTCTAGGAGGGGATAATATAATGGAAAATCAAATTACTAATTGAATATGCATTTTCTGTACTTTAGTGTCAATTTGATACAGTTTAGTACTGATCGATCCGACTGCACAGATTAGTGAAAGTCAGAAGAGGAGGGCAGTGACATTCAATAATTAACGTTGACAGAATGGTGTTCTAAAAATAACTTACACACGACTCGACACACACCCACCAGTAATAGACAGCGACCTTCTTCCATTAGTCAAAAAGGTTCCAGGTTGTGAAGACACACAGTAATGCTGTATTCGTGAATGGACTGCTGTTGACAACAATGGCCACCAGGATTACTGAGATGAATATATTGTAGCAATGGTGCAGGAGACTCACAAGCTGAGACTGATTCGGACGAAAGAGATGAAGAAGACATGAATGCTCAAACTAATATCATATCTTATGCAGACGCTGCAAATGCTCTCAACCTCGCCTTACCCTACGTTGATCAACACGCTTCATCTACACCAAGTGACATTATGTTCATGCGGCGATGGCGGAATATTGCATCTTTAAGTAGATTTAGTGCTTTTCAGCAGAAAAAAAATCACTGACTTTACTTCTTAAGAGTGCAGTATTACCCATTTAGTTATTTTGTGTGTTCATATAAATGATTAAAGCTTATTCTTTAGATTTATTCCACTTTAATTTTTGTCTTTTTAACTATACTTGGCTCTGTTTTTAACTAATATTTCTTTTTAAACAAAGTTATACAAAAACTAACCTTTTGTACTTTTGAACTGTTAACATTTCAAGAACTCTGTTCTTGTAACCTGGATAAGTTCTCTACAAAACTTTTGTAGGACTGGTTAGCATGTCCTACAAAACTCTATGGGAATGGAACTCTTCAATTAAATTAAAATCTGTTCCTAGTTCCACGCAGTAGTACACATCTTGAACGGTTACGATTGGTTCTGCACACTTGCAAGTTGCCTGAAAACACCGCTGACACCCGATGACTCATTCGAGCTTCCTCTTTCATTACAATTTTTTCTTCTAGACAGAAACATGTTTGCGTGTTTTCCATTTGGTCTCGAAAACAGAAAACACTGTTTCTTGGCCCCAGAAACACACTTAAATGTTTGCAAACAGTTGGGAAACATCACAAAAACACTGGAAACAGTTTGAAATCACTGTTTCCGGAAACATGTTTGTAAGTGGGGACTAGGCTTAAGGTTCATAGATGTAATCAATACTAAGTTTTTGTGTCGATTTAGGAATAACAGTAACTCGAGTAGTGTCGGTATGCTTATGCTCACGAGGTTCTACTTTACACCTTACTCCTACAGTTTGAATTTGGCGAAGTGAATCAACACTCAACTTCTAGTCTCGTAGTTTAAACTGAGCGATTAGGTGTCCCCTTTTTCCTGGCGCCCTACGCGGCCACGTACTTTGCTTACCCCTTAATCCGGCCCTACTCCCTCCCAAAATAATACTTTTTATGTCAGTTTACATTGAAGATCCTGTGTGACAAATATATCTTTCTAACTTATAAATCTTAAAGAAGGTAAAGCATTTCACAAATATAAACAATAAACGTAGTTCTCTCATGGCAGCGACGGCGATAAACTCATTACAACGCTGCTTGCGTAGTGTCATAGAAATGCACACATCAGGCATGGTTCCCGTGTCAAATACACAGCAAACTGTACGTACTGTATTGTATTTGGATTTGTTCTTGGGCAATCTGCACGGAGCGCTAACGTTGCTAGCTGTCATGTTGTGAGCTTTTTATTGTTTCTATTAGTTGCCGCTGAGTTGCGTATGTAAACATTTAAGGTTATAGTACGGTTATGAATACGCAGAATACTGAGTAGAGCTGAATAAATACTTTCTAGTGTGACAGTAAACGTTATTAAGCGCTATTTTATATGTTATACAGCTGGTTTATCCAGGACTTTCCTATCCAGACGTTTCTCATTGTCCAGACATTTATCTTAGTCACAAGAATAGCCAACAAAATGTAGGCTATTGTATGGATTGCGTCCTGTAGATTCGGCTTTTTGTTTTTCATTTACATCTGACTGTGGTCAAGTTAGCTATTGTGACATGATTGTATCGGGTGTTCTTTCAGTTCCCTGAGTATATATATTTTCATGCAAATGAAGCAAAGCGGGAAGTCCATGCACTTCTGTGAAGCATATATTGCATATTGTACCAAGTAGGCATCTTTTACTAATATTTACCCTATTCTTATATTGTATTTTTTTATCCGGATCAGGATACCGCCACATTAGTCCGGATAAAACAAGGTTTACTATTCTTTTTTTACACTTTAAGCTTTCCTTTACAATATAATTTGTATTAAAAACATGTTGTTATAAAAATAGTACAATGATTTATTGTGTTCCTAAAAAGGTAAAATATTCTTGGATAATCATAATATAAAAATGTTTATTCTAATGTTAATAAGTGTTGAAATTTTTACAGGACTTTTTACATTGTTGTTTAGTTGATTATCAATTGTTCTTTAGAGTAACTTTGAATTTCTATTTTAACTCAGTACAATAAACAAAATATGTTCATAACCTCTTCTAAAAGTTTTAAAAACGTATCAGTTAATCAGTATCACCTAAGACTTGTAAGACTGTTATTGATTGTCTCTCATTTATGCAGTGTTATTTAACATGAACTTTTCTTGATTTCTCAGCAGAAAACTGTACTATTAAATCATAAAATTCTAATTAAAAAATCATAAGGTTTAAATAGTTCAACTTAGTTATTTTTGATTATGTGTGTTTACGTGATGTATTTCTATAACATACAAGGAGTGTAATAAATTTACTTTATAAAATCTAGCAAGTAGCTGTGTAGGAAAATCGTGAGGACGCTTTACTTAGCGCAATATTTGCTGCTTCTTTGCGACCCCCCTTTTGCCTGCTGCTCTTGGCAGCTGCTTAGTCTGCCTCGTGGTAAATCTCACAGGGCATAGTTGATAGACTTCATTCATCTTTCAACTAGCCATATGTGTATGAATACAGTAACAGAACTTAATTAGTAGCAGAACAATTATAGTATTTGAAAAGGCAAGATAAACAAACCCCGTTTGCAAAACTATGAAACAAGGAAAAAAAATAATATAAAACCAATCATTTGGGATACTAAGTAATAAAATAATATTGTTAAAAACTCTTTTATCTAGTTAAACATTACTCTTAGAAAGTGTTTAAATGTAAAATTTCTCAGTCATTATAAACATTCATTTTCCATAGTCTTATCAATAGTATTTTTATACTGTAAATTACGGAGTTGAAAAGTAAATAATAAAGACCTCAGTCACAAGTAAAAATTTAATTAAAGTGTTATTAAGAAGCTTAATATCAATTCAAAATAGTTCTCCCAAAAATGTACGTTATAGTCTACTCTGTTACTCCACCCAAAGCAATTTACCCATGTTGGATGGATCTGTCAAGAACTGTATCTATTAGGTAGTAATGAATAGGCCAAATCTTACCAAGGTGCATTGTGTAAAAAAATTCCTTTAGTCCGTCATTATTATTTAATTTGCACTTGAATATTACATGTTCCAAAACCGCTGATACAGTTCAGAAGAAGAACTTAAGTAACTGGTCTAAAGAAGAACTGAATATGATTTTAAACATATTAAATTGATTAGAATATTACCTAATGTAATGTTGACAATCTTACATGGGCTTAAGTAATAATGTATGTAATCATGTTTTAGTACATGGGCCCAATATTTAATAATATTGATTGAATATTACTGATATTCTTACTTGATCAAGTTTAGCCTTTAGATCTTCAATTTGAATATTTAGTCTATCAATTTCTGCTTTCTGTTGTTTCCTATTGTCTGCTGCTATCCTCAGATTTTTAATTTCCACATTTTTCTGGTCCAGTTCTAACCTTAACTCTCTAACTTCCCTTTGTAAAGAGATTACTTCATGACCTTTGGTTGCCTGCTCCCCCTGAAAATATTAAGTAAAGTCATAAATTATTTATAAAAAATGTGCAACTACTATTACCTTAGTATGATAATAATAAATACTACTGATGTCATTGATTGATTTATTCAATGACAAATATAATTCACTGCATTCATTTAGAATAATGTTCTCATACATTGTCTCATAATGCAGGCTTACCAACCATGTACTATCGCAATGAATTTGATTTGAAAATGTGGAATATGCCAAAAATGTTTAAAAGATGCATCTCTTTAGATTTAAAAAAAAAACATTCCAAGTTACTGCAAGAGCAGTGTAATCCGCGTGTTGTGAACACTTGCTCAACAATGTTCACGTTTCTCACAATTTCCTAGCATACAGACCTAAGTACTGTAACTACATGCAGATCTGCATACTTCCAGCAATATGCTGTAGGGTTGCATATTCTATGGATAAATATGAATATTAAAATTAAAACAATGCACCCCTCATACTGAAAATATGCAGTTGAAATACACATAGTGTGCATCCCTGCCCTGGAATATATATAAAACAATATTGAAGAAAAGAGCAACTAGAAATATTTGCTTAGAACAAAACTGGCAATTCTTAATAATAATATTATTATTATATGCTAAAAGGAACAACCTTAAAGCAAGAAAATTGAGAAATGAAAAATTATAAGGAAAGTTAAATTATTTATATTTGATTGCCTTTAAGAAATTCTAAATGGTTTACAATTTTTAAAACTGTTTCAAGGAGAATTTGAAAGGCTATAAACTAAAAATAAATAAATAAAAACATACCTAAAATATAGTGTCTAATTTTGCACATTAAAATCTTAGTTGATTCTTAAGCCTATAAGCATCGTTCCCATTTGGTTTTCAAATAAAGACAATTGTGGCTGTATTTTACCTCTTAAAAAGTGAAGTTGGCATTCATAAAGTTTTGACATGGATGCTCTTAAGGACTAAGAAACTTAGATATGGAAATATTTACTGGAGCCATACCCTAAAGATTGGCAACAAAGTTCTCCCCAAAAAAGTATTCAAATCCTCTCGAAAATTGCCCAATAAAACATTTATAATTTTGTTTAGTTTTATAGTTTTTTTGTTTTTAACTTCACTCGCCAGTTCACATGGGTCTACAGGCCTGTGCATGAACTTTATTCAACGAGTGAAGTACCGACCATTGGCTCAGTGGGGATTTGAACCTTGGACCCTGCCCTTTGCAGTCCGAAGCCTTAGCCACTGAGCCACCACGCCAGCATATGCTGTATACTATATGTAATACAGAACTCTAACCAATTAATTGTTAGATACCTGAGTTTCCTTGAGTTGTGACTTCAGAAGCGCAAGTTCTCCTGATTTCTGACACAATCCCCACTCTGTTTCTTCTAGTCTACTACGGAGAAGATCAACTTCCTGTCGAAAGTCATTGTTTTCCCTTTCTGTCCTTTCCAAGTCTTCTTTCAGTCTTTTCTTGTCTTGTTGAAGCTATAATTAAATAAAGCTTATTATTATATTAAAAAATACTTCAATGAGAACAATAAATAGATATACATAAGTCAGTTTATGTCCTGTGCTGGATCTTCTCATTCCTAACCTTAGCAGGATATTTTGTAATTTACTTTTGAAATATTATACAAAAATCACTTTCTCACATTCAGTTCTTTAATACTAAGAGAGAGTTATGATTCAAATGTCATAATTATTGGTTCTCATCCAGATGGATCATAGAGCACTACTACTACTGAAGGAAGTGCTTAGCTGAGTGCAAGACTGAGTGTGAGTAACAAGGGGGTTAACCAAAGCTTTCCTAAAAACATTAATGTACAGCTGACTTCATTGAAAATTAATATCAGCTGATGTAATGATTAAAATTAAGTCCATGAAATTTTTTAAACTATATAGCCTTCCAGGTTTTTTGTGTTAGTTAATAAAAGTAAAGTTATAAAACAATGTTTATTTTGTAAAATTACATTTAATTCTTCAGTTTCTAAGTATTGCCTCCTGGTTCCATATGTATGCATATTCGTTAAATATAGTTATTTTATTTTTCATTGTTTGATCTATTATATGTTAAGTTCTAAATAATTAGTTTGCCACTAATGACTGGTTTTAGAAAACTAAAAAAAAAAACTTCAAAAGAAAGTTTATGAAAGAGGCTATTTATAAGGACATCTTCATTCTGTGAGTTAAGGCTAGAGAATGAACGGCTAGAGAGTTTTGAACGAGTTATAAACGAGATAAACAGTTACATTCCATTAAAGGGTTCATCTCTCAGCCACATATTTACCAGCTCCAACACCTTCTTACTCTACAACCACACTTGTGAATCCACAAATTTAATTACCAACTCCAATTTACCCCCTCCCCCTCTGCGTACGCCCTTTTACAGAGGCTCACTACAGAACCAAGACACACTAAATAACAAATAAGAGGGAAGCGGCAATGTAAGATGAAAAGTTGTAATGTACCATAGCACAGCCCAAAACAATGTTAATTAAAAAATATAATAACTTTTTAGGCTTAGAAGTAATAAAGAAATAAAAGAATATACTAACATAAATTCTGACATGGAAAAATGAGCTAAAATTCTACGGACAGGTCAAAAGAATGGAACCTATAAGGTTAACAAAACAAACTGAAGAATTTTATGAAAACTGAAGTAAAGCCCAAACAGAAACAATTAAATGGATAGCTGCAGTAAAATAAGATCTAAAACCTTGATAGTTCGACACACAATACTTCGATAGTCTTTTTAGTTCAACACCGGTAATGATGCAGGGTGTTGCAAAACTTTTATCCATGGCAGGTTGTATGCAAGTCACCCTAGTGCAGATCAATGAAATAACACTGTCAAAGTAAATAACTGTGTTAAAATTACAAATATTTGGACATTTAGTTACTGTAAATTCTAAGTACTCTACTGTCCATACTTTAATAAATACTATTGTAACTCCATACCACTTCAGTAACACATACATTGTTACAGAAATATATTGCTTGTTTTTACTTTGTTAAATTGTTAATGATTCATGAAGAAAATACACTACAATGTCATTATAAAAATCATTTTTGTTGTTTTATGTTTAACATACATTCATTATAGTTCAACATTTTGATACTTCGACACCCTGCAGTACACAAAGTGTCGAACTATTGAGGTTTTACTGTACTGTCAAAATATTGTAAGGAGCTATTTGAACACAGTAATCGAACAACAATAGTGCCAAAAACTAATTACTCATCAGGGATACCTGCTATCTGAGACAAAGCCTACGGTTTTATAACACGTTGTATACAACATAATGCACTGAATTTACTTTTAAATTAAAAGTAGTATCAACACATATTTGTAGTGTTAACTGCTTGCAAACATCTTTAAAGTACAGAATTTGGAGATTGACTAAAAGATTAAATACGTTTTAAGGATTTTCCATTAAAAAAAATAGTAAGAGGTGTATCAGCTAACCTGGATTATTTCTTTGATCACCCCACATCACATAATATACTGTTCATACTGCTTGACAATATCACACCACAAACAATACACAAATGAATTATATCATTATAGGACTTTACATCAGCAATGGTTAACAAGATGACCTGTTTCCACAACATTACCTGGTAAGTTTGCATCATCAACATCTGCTCCAGTTTATGTGATTTCTGAGCAGCTGCACGCAACCTGTTCTCGTGCAGAGTCTTGGTTCGCCTCATTTCCCTCTCCCAAGCCCGCTCTTTCTCCTGATAAACACGGAAGATGACTTGTTCATTGTGCTCCATAGTTTGCCGCAGGTAGGCAACCTCTGAATCTCGTTCCCTCAACACTGCTTCTAGTTCAGCCATCACCCCAGACTCGCATGGAGAGGGTGTCAGATCTGCCAGGCTACCAGAGCCCTCGGAAGGCAGCATCCTGCATAGGTAGAACATTAATCTCTCAGATTTCATCATTATAAACAGGCTTAATTAATTGAATATGTTATCTTTAAACCCAAATAATTATAAACTGATTTTTGGCTGGCAGTTGTCATAGCTGGGAGATCACACAAGCCCAAAAATCATCATACCAAAATCATCATTCGTTAAGCACCACCCAGGGAAAAGCTTAAGGATTGCTGCGGACGCGAATAATCATCCCCCAAATAGTTAATGATTGTCCATTGTTTCTTTTCAGCGGGGATCGGCTGGTTTTCCTCATTCAATCGGAGAAGCAGGTGTTGAATAGTTACATTACCTGGATTTAGGTCTGTGACAGGAGATCAATATTTGAATATTAAGACACAAGTACTTTGTATTGAAGATTTTATTTTATTTAGATATTGTTTATTAGTCTAATTTTTAATCCTTTATTACTTTGGTAACTGGCTATGAAAGCCAAACGATGTATACAAGGTGCTGAAAAGTCTGGAGATGGTCCGATATATTTATAACAAATTACAATAGAAGAACCAAATTTTATATTAAGTTTTAGACCATATTAAACTGTTGTTTTATGTATTTTACCTTGATATTCTCCATATGCGGGATGTCCCACTAGTAAACATTTTTAAATAGAAGCATGGATCGACTTTTACAAAATTAAAGACCCTTTTCATTGAAATATTTTGGTGGAAATCCGACCACAAAAGGTTAATGCATTACAAAATAGCGGATACCCTAAGTTTTAAAAATGTCCAATGTGAATAATGGAAAAGTATTTGTTGGTAGTCTGAATAAACACGCATTATGTTTTATCTGTTTTTATTTTACATGTGACGTCAAAACACTTACAACAACTGTTATAACAATTGTTCAAATTTTTTGCCCTCAGCTTGCTGACAATATCCCAATCTGTGGTAGAACGCTGATGTTGCATTGTTTAAAGCTTCAAATGGAATCCTCTCAGCTTCTTTGACAAGATGGGCTCTCAACTCTTCCAAGTTTTCAGGTTCTGTTTTTAAATTTTTTTCTTTCAGGTATCCCCAGAAGAAATAGTCTAGAGGAGACAAATCTAGAGAACGTGCAGGCCATTCAATTCTTCCCCTTTTACCAATCCACTTTTGTGGAAAGGCATTGTTCAAAAACATTTAGACCATAATGTGGAAGGGCTCCATTTTGTTGAAACCAGACATTTTCGAATTTATCTCTGGAACCTGTTGAATTTTTCTAACTATGTGGTCCTGCAGTAATGCTGCATAACCTGCAGAGTTTAAATTACGCTCTAGAAATATTGGTTTGTTTTTCAGTCATCTAATGTGGGTTTGATTCACTCCAGTAGAGGAAGTTGTGGCGGTTTACTGATCCATTTAAAAAATGTAACCTCATCAGTGAATGCAATATTTGTAAAAAAATTCAAATTTTCATAGATTTTATTCATCATGATATCGCAGAACTCAATTCCACGTTTAAAGTTGTCTTAACTTACAGTACTTCTTGCACCAAATGTACTTTTTTCCCTTTGTCATTATACCTTTTTTTTAAATACTTGACTCTGAATAGCAACTGATTTGATGTTGTTCTACTGAAACAATAGATTCATGTGAATTTTCTTCAAATTAGAAAATCCACTGTAAAACATCTAATGCTTTGTCCTCATTGGTCGCGGTCTTGGGCCTTCAGATCTGACGAGATCTGTAACACTGTCTGTCTGTTCAAAAAGCTGTATTGTGTTTCCCATCACTGATTTTGAAATTGGAGGTCTATTACGAAAAGTATCAATCAACATATGTCTCACCTTGTCATATGATCACAATTGGTCACCATAATTGCACATAATTAATAAAGTGATTCTTTCTCTCTCGGAAAGCGCCATAGCAAATTACACAAGTACTACTGAGTTACTAGCACTGTAATGGTTTGAACACAACTAAATAACTGGATAGTTGATAAAACCTGCCAATCTAGTTTGGACAAAGTTTAAAAGTGATTGTGAAAGCTGCCTGTTATCTTTGTTATCTTGCTTGCTCCTCATTCCTTTAATAGAAATTTCCAGAACCAATAAAGAAATGATTCATAATAGGTTTAAAAATTTGTGTGACCAACTGAATTACAAATTATTTTTGAGTCCTAAATTGTTAAGTTTAAATTAATTTGTTAAATTATTTTAAGTTTCAATACTAGATTTGCGATTCTTGTAGGCTTATTATTGTTAGACAAATTATTTTTTAAACTTTAAATTTTTTAAACTTTGGGTATCTATCATTTTGTAATTCATCAACCTTTTGAGGTCGCATTTTCACCAAAATATTTCAATGAAAAGGGTCTTTAATTTGATGTAGAGGTCGACCCATGCTTCCATTTAAAAAGTTTTACCAAGCTCTAGTGGGACGTCCCCCCCAAGCAGAATATCAAGGTGAAATACATAAAATAACAGTTAAATATGGCCTAAAACTGAATAAAAAAGTTGGCTGTTCTATTGTAATTCGTTATAAATATATCAGACCATCTCCAGACTTTTCAGCACCCCTGTATAATAAACTGTGAATTCTGATGAAAAAGTAATAGTTTAGTTTTCCTAATTTTAAATAATTTATAAATAATTGAAGATAAATTAATAATAAATTTGTACGATAATAGCTTATTATATCTTTTTACTTGTATATGTAGGATACATTCATACACTGCGTTATGTTTATAAGACTCACGTTTTGTTGGAATTGCAAGTTGTCTAATCGCAATAAAACTTTTCCTCAAAATATTTGTTTTGTTTTTATTCTCACTTATTGGCCAGGTAACAAATCATTTAAGTGTTTTTTTATTAACAAAAATCTACTGCTATTAAGTTTAAAATCTAATAAATAATTCAATAAACTTTTCCTCAAAATATTTGTTTTGTTTTTATTCTCACTTATTGGCCAGGTAACAAATCATTTAAAAGTGTTTTTTATTAACAAAAATCTACTGCTATTAAGTTTAAAATCCAATAAATAATTCAATAAGACTCCTGTTTACTATACTGAAACATCATAAAATTAACTTAACAACATTGAACAATAGAATTACACCACTTTAAACTCTCTATTTTTGTATTATAACATACATATATGTACTCTTGGACAAGAGTTTCTCACCACTATGTTTTTCAATTAAAGATAAATAATGCATCCTTTTATACTCAACAAACGCATTCATAATTTTTTATTTTAACTAAGGGGGTAAAAATAAATAAGAAATGTGATATGGAAACAGTTATTTTATTCATAAAAACACAAAGTATAGAAAATTGTAAAATTGTTGAAAATTACAAATATTTAATCAATAAGAAAACAAAACTTGTATGATACCTTTAGGATAGTTTGCTTTTTTAGTACCTAGTGTTTCCACCTCTTACTTTTATCACCTCCTGGAGCCTCCATCTCATTCCTCTGATGAGATGTTAAATGTATTCCTGTGGAATGGCTTCCCATTCTTCAATCACTGCGTTTTTGAGGGTGGTGATAGTTGTTGGAGCTTTGTTTCTTGCTCTAATGCTTCTTTTTAACTTGTCCCAAACATGCTCGATAGGGTTGAGATCGGGACTTCTTGGTGGCCATTCCAAAGCGTTTATACCAGATAATGTCGTGTTGTTGAACAGGTGGAGAGTATTCAATACCTAGGGGTGATTCTTGACGAACACGTTAGTTGGAAGAGTCATATTCATAATCTGAAGAAAAACTTAACAATGTTCTCAGATTTTTAAATTTTTTTAGAGATTTTTGTAACAAAATTACCTTAAGAATGTTGTATTATTCACTTGCTCATAGTAGAATTGAATATGGTCTGATGTGTTGGGGTGGTACTTATACCACAAGTATTCAAGCTATTTTTATACAGCAAAAACACTTTATAAGAATTATTTTAAGAAAATATAAAAGAGAGCAATCTCATCCGTTGTTTATATCTCTTAATATTTTTCCATTAAGGTACATGTTCGTTTATAAGGTGCTTAAGGTTTTTTATTTAAGAAGTGGTAACATAACAAATCAAAATTATGATATGCGATCTCTCAGGTGTTCAGAAAAATTGATTGTACCTAAGCCTTATTTTACTTTTTTTACAAAACGTTACAGTTTTTTAGAACCTAGAATGTACAATAAAGTTCCTAAAGAAATGAAAAGCCTTCAAAATAAGAAACATTACCTAAAAAGTTAAAGAATTAGATTTTTAGTATTGAACATATTAATAAGTAGCGTGAAACCTAATTTGCAATAGTTATTATTACCATTATTTTTGTGCACATTTTCTTTCAAAAAGAACTTATTTTGTATATACATATTTCACATTAAATATAGCATTGGGATTTTTCAATCACTTTTATTTATAAGTATCTTTACCATCGTCTGCTGACCTTATATTGGTAATTGGTCAGTAGCAAAGTTGGTTCAATCCCAGCTTCATGTGCTAAATGTTCTCAGTTCGATCCCAATCAGAGTCAATACATTTTGAGAAGGATCAGCTGATAACCACCGGCTGTTCATTTGTCATTGGGCTATTAATTAATGACACTTTCTAAGGAATAGTCGGCCTTAGTTTGTAACAATGACTACATTCATTCATATACACTCATTCGAAATCCATATTCGCCCATATCTTGACGATCGGCGTCTTATGAATAAATAAATTTAAAAAAATAAATATTATTTTGGTAATTTCAATAATTTAGGAACCTCTACATAGACTTTGCCTTAGAGGCCTAATTTATTTTCTTGGACTTCATTATATGTAGTATACAGCTTTTATTAATATGTAGTCAGGTTTTTGACAGATTTATGTAAATTTTTGTTTTATACAAAATTATGTATTTATAATAACATAATCTAAGTTAGATTAAGTCTTGCTTAGATTTTTTCTTTAGTCTGACCTGGCAAAAATATTTGTTATTGATTTTATTTTTTTCAAGCTGAAATTGTTTTTCTTTCTAAGAAGTTTGTTTGTCTGAGAAAATAAGGTTTATTCTTATTTATAACCTCGGACACCTGCCGCGCTATGTGAATGAGTATTGTATGCATCGATTTGAGCTCAGGACCAATAAATTGAGCGAATGGAATGACGTGTTCTTCTAGAATATTTTCTAGATATCTTTGTGAATTTAAAGCTGGTCTAACGACCACCAAAAGCTCCGTGCGAGCGTCATAACTGATACCACCCCAGAACATGACTGAACTTCCACCAAAAGGTACCCGGAGTGAGAAACAGGTTTGAGCGAATCTTTCTCCTCGTCTTCTTCAAGCGTTCTGATGTACATTTGGGGCTGACAGACTAACTCTGGTCTCATCTGAAAATAAACATTTTTCCAGTCGTTCACATTTCCGTGTACATGGTCACGAGCAAATCTTAGTCATGGCACTTTGTGACTGATGTTGAGAAGAGGGCCTGAGGCAGGCCTTCTGCCGTTCAAATTAGCTTCTCTGAGTCACCTACGTACTGTACGGCTGGAGATAAAGACATCACGTACCTGTCTGAGCAGGGATTGCAGCTGAGTACTGGTGGTCATTATTCTCTGAAGAGTGCTTAAAGTAAGAAATCGATTATCTACTCTGGTTTTTGATCTGGGTCTGCCCCTTGCTGGTCTTCTAGAGTCACGTCCAATTTCCATAAATCGCCTTACGGCCATTCTAATCGTTGAATGATGTACACCAAAAATTCTACCCACTTCTCTTTGTGAGCGCACCTGTTACACTTAAAGTGTGGCTCTACATGCTTCAGCTGAAGTTATACGATGATGTACATCCACTACTGTCTTGAATACACAAAATACAGCAATATTCAATAACATAAACAGATTTTTTTGCAGTATTCAACCTGCTCAAACAAAAGCTTTGGAGAGAATGTAGTGAAGACTACAAAAAACATGATTTAGCCTTTGGACTGTAGATAAGATAATGATATAAACACATGAACAGGTTGTGATATGTTAAAGATATTAAGTCAACTGGGATAAATGGACTTTGGTCAGACTATGATCAAGATAAGATAAACTGTAGTATACAAGTTAGCGGAAGAAATGATGTCGGTGCGAAACTTTTGTCCATGAGTGTATTTAGTCGATAAATAAATTAAATTTTACTAACTCAAATTTTGAAAAAGGTTGTCTGAAAAGACCAAATAAAACTTGTATTTTCTCAAGTTGAGACTTTGACTGGGGTCCTTCATACCACTTACTTTATGTAATAATATTAAATATTGTTTATTTTATTACATTTAACAGATCCATGGCTTTACCAGAAGAATAATTTTATATCATGATATCGATATTGTATAAATATATCTTTTCAGCCTATGTGATAAAATATCTCCATATATAGTATCTTCACCTACTACGTAAAAAAAGGCTATGATTTATATTTTATATTTGACGGTGTAAAATAAAACCAATGTCCCATTAATTATCTTTAGTCTATGCTACTCTGACATTAAGTAGACTCCCTAAACACTATTAATTTTAAATAGAATCTATATTTTTCGATGACAACCGCATCAAGGTGCTATCTACAATATTTGTAAGATAACCAGACGTTTTGTCCATGTTGTGATGTGGCCTTTGCCCATCTTATAAATAATGTAGATAGCACCTTGATGCAGTTGTCATCGGAAAATATAGATTCTATTTAAAATTAATAGTGTTTAGGGAGTCTACTTAATGTCAGAGTAGCATAGACTAAAGATAATTAATGGGACATTGGTTTTATTTTACACTGTCAAATATAAAATATAAATCATAGCCCTTCTTTTACGTAGTAGGTATATACCAACACTTAACAGTGTTTCCTTCCTAGAGAGCATGATTCTTCCTTCTCAGCTATTTCTGATAACTAAAATAAGTATGAAAGAGTTAAAATTTATAAAATGACCGCTACTTGATTTTATTCTGAACAAAGTCATTCAGAAAAGGGATCTTCAAAAGTCTATTTGGGATTAGTCTAAAAATTACTTTGTATTTATTAGAAATTATTTTGGTCAACAATTCAAGAGATTTAAGTGTTTTTCAAATTTTGTACTTCACCTAGTGAGATGTTCGTTGCGAGAGTTCAAGGGTTTATGGACACTCTCAAGGCTATCATAGCCCATGAGCCGGCTAGGCCGAGACTTGCTCTTATGTACAGACTCCAAGCTCTCATAGCCCATGAGGCGCCCACAGGTATTAGGAAGAGGGAGTGAGGACAACTCTAGAGGCGATGGTGACATCAGCTTACGGTCCAGCGAGCAGTTGGAGTTGCTAACATGGTGATGTCGCAGATCACTGCTGCCTGTGCACAATACACCAAGAAGTGTAAAAGTACTCTCAAAATTTGTTAATGACAAATTTGTTAACAATTATTAACAAATGTTTGTTTATTACTAAGATCTAACATAAGTGGACTACAATTATGCAAAAAATTCTGCTCTTTAATCTAATTCCTTTTTCTAATAGATTTTATACATTTTCAAACAAAGGTTACAGCATGTATCCAAAGTACTTTCAGATCATTTCTGAATCAAATAATACTTTAAGAGCTTACGTAACACATTGTTTGATGTTTACAGTTTGCAATATAATATATTTAATATTATATGTATTTAAATAAATAATTAAGTTGATTTAATATTAGAATTCACTTTAACTGTAACTGAACATTTTTAATTCCACTCCTAAGTTAAAAAAATACACATTACAGTGGCAGCATGAATAAATAATACACAGTTAAAAACAGAGGTTAGCTAATCTATCCAGTGAAATAACTTATTCAGACTGTTAGCCAATAACAGCCACTACTATCAATTTTGGGTTTTCAGTTAACGAATAAGGCGTAGGAATTAAGACATAAATAATTCACAATTTGAATGACTTTCTCATTAAATCTTTTTGAGGATTTGTCATCATTGTATATTATAAGAATAATTTTTCCTCTATAAAAATAGGTACAAACAAATATACTGAGTAATAATAAATACATGTCTCTAACTAATCTAATTGTTTGGAACCCTGATTACAAGAAAAATAAATGTAAGTACATTGATGTCATTAGATTTTACAGGTTAACAAATATTACTGTTTCAATTTCACCGCCATTTAACTTAGTTTTATTGTAAAGCATATGCCTTAAATGTTCTTATCAACAAAAGTTACTCCTAGAACCAATGCTTTGAGATTGCTTACTCAACACTGACCCTCTAAACATGTTAAGAATACTGTTATTTGGCTTAATTTATCCTCACCCATATTCCAAAACTCTGCTTTGGTGTAATTTTGCAGAAGCATGTATCATTAAAGTGTTTGGGCTCCATAAGAAGTACATTTTAAGAAAATATTTAGGGAAGCTACAATTTATAATATTACATAAATGTTTTCAAGGTGATGAATTTTCCCCCCATCTTCACATCCTTGTAGATTTGAGTGTGACCTCAGTTAAAGCGTATGTAGGATGAGTGAGTGAGTGGCTCCTCAATATGCTGGGTGAACCTTTCAAGATGTACACTGGGTTGGTGGGTCCAACAACCAGGCAGAGCAACAACAACTTATGACAGAGAACAGTAAGTAGTATTACTGCACTAGTCTTTCAGCTAGCTGTTAGTGTGTGTGTGTTTCGTTGGTTGTTGAGTTCTGTCAGCCGTTTTTTTCCAATGTCCCGAGCTTTCTCTTTGTTCTTCACTTTTGTATCTTGGTGGTCATTCATCATGTACGTCCACTCTCGCAGCTAGAAGCTAAAAGGTTTACCAGCTCCAGGGTTTAGGTGGGGATGCGGTAAAGACCTATCAGTTACCGGGAGAAGGTGAAGAGGTCCTGAGTTTCAGTGATGGTTCTTCAGGCTGGCCTCCTGTTGTCTCACCAGCCCCGAGGGGACAGAAACTCTATTCCCCAGCTCCTCACTGTGCACACGGCATCAAACTAGATGACCTCAATCCTTGAAATGCGGCGACCTCCCAGCCAGCCCTTGTCTTTTGTGAAGAAAACTTAAACTCAAGGGGGGGACTTTTAAACTGAAGAGGGGACTTTTTTTTAAATATATGTTTATTTACTATTTTATTTTATTTTCACTGATGTCCTTTCCTTGCAATACCACTGTACGTATATGGGTGGGCGGTTGGGTCAATACCACTGTATGTGTATGGGTGGGTTATATTGTGGGACTTTTTCACCATACATTACACTCCCCCTTGTTTGGTCACCTCTCAGGACACTTGGGGGAATAAAAAGAAGCCGAGCCCACCAAAATT
Source organism: Stictocephala bisonia (assembly GCA_035578905.1). Classification (NCBI taxonomy): domain Eukaryota; kingdom Metazoa; phylum Arthropoda; class Insecta; order Hemiptera; family Membracidae; genus Stictocephala; species Stictocephala bisonia. The sequence goes on from JAQJVL010000179.1 coordinate 1,591,655, forward strand.
TCCAAACATAATCAATTATTCCTATAATTAAATGAACTATGCACAAATAATTTATTCTATATATAATGTTCTAAACAAGTAACCAGCTGGCTAAGGCATCAGGAAATTTTGCTTAAGTTGGAGATTGTGTAGGTTCGAATTCTGTCCTGGAATATAAGTATTTATTTTCATCTTTCACTGTACTGATTTTCCCCATACTCTGTCTGAATACGTTCTCCACACAAATCTATAGTAAACAGATAGTTATCTCAGTTGTTATGTAGTTGATGTACAATGAGAAGACATAAATTCCTATTTTTAAATTTTTTTAGAGGGTGGGGTTTTCAGGGTTTTTTCAAACTTTAACATATTTCCAATTTGGAACTGACCTGCCCTACCAGCAGAATTCAGGGAGAATCGTAACTTACCCACAATTCTCTTTTTCTTTTCTTTTCTAGATTGGCCAACCTCTAAATTCTAGTCCCGAAGGCCCTTGACATAGCTACCACTTAACATTTTAAAATTATATTATGTTGTTTTGTAATTCCATATAATTACAGAACAAAACATTTAGATTTTGTTCTGTAATTCTAAATGAAAAATAAAAACAATCTGAACAAATATTTATTATTTGTTTGTATGTTTTAATGTTATTATTATGTTTTATTTATTTTCTTATTATTTGTTTAGTTGTAGTTGTTGCGTAGTATTTTTATTTGTATGATTATAGTTTGAAGCGCTAGACTGTTAAAGGTGTATTGAATATTTAATGTAATGCTTGTTTTCTTTTTTACACTTAAATGTGTAAAAAAATACATCATATTTATTATTGTTAAATTTGTTTGCTAACATATTTGTTTGACATTTAAATTGTTCTTTTAATCAAATGATATTTAAATTTTTCTTTGAAACAGTAACAAGAAACATGTTTTTTTATTAAGTTTTTTCTATCTTTTCCCATCTCAGTTGGTGTATAATTTACCACCATCGGTAGGGCTCAGTTTTGCGCAGGGTGGGTCTCAAAACTCACTTATAGGTTTTTGGGCTATTAAAAACCTGCTGAATGTAAATTAATTACATTAATATGGAGATTAAAATAGCTATATTGAGAAAATTTGTTTCCCAAACATTTTTGTATATTTTTTCAAGATTAGTCTGTGAATGATTTATTGATTTAACTTGCCATCATAAATTGAAATTGATTGTAGAACAAGCAGATCACATGTATAAACAAGTATTTGAATTGATATGTCATTAGCAGACTTACCTTAGAAGATAAGTTCACTTAACATGACCACAAGACACAAATTTAAGAAAAAATTATAAATTAGTGCCAACTTTATGATTATAAAGTTGACTTACCTCCTCAGGTAAGTTTGATAAGCTAATAAATTAATTCTTGTCCTGGTACCGGTAACCTAACATCAAATAGGTGTATAAAACATGAGAAAACTATTAAGGGGTTGAAGATGTCCCGAAATTCAAACTTCTAACTTTAGGTCAGTTAACAAAGTAACCAGCTGATATCATCGTCACACTTTATCCTCATTGCTGGGACTTGATAACCATTTTGTTCATTCATTAAATTAATATAACACAATTTGTAATTCATTACAGTATGTCATTCTTTGTGATGGTGATAATTATAAGCATTAACATTAAATTAGCTTCTCATCACTAATTAATACAACTTTGTTGGGATATATTTCGATTTAATTTCTAAAATCATTTTCAATCCATTCTTCAAAAATCAACAAATATAAAATTATTCTGTAAATAAATAGAGATGGTCAATTTTTAGAAAAATTATAAACAGTAAACATATGTTTTTAAGTAGTATATTGGAGAGATAGAACATCAGCCAACTTACCTTAAAAGACAAGTTCACTAACACCAGAGTAGTAGTAACAAACACAAAATAAACACAATCTCACAAATTTTATGTGCCACTAGCACTTTCATTTGAGTTTATTTTGTGTATGTTACTACTACTCTGGAGTTGGTGAACTTGTCTTTTAAGGTAAGTTTGCTGATGTCCTATCTAATATACTAATTCCTGGCCTAGAGCCCTTTAACCTAACCTAAAAATGTTTTTAAATAGGTATTTGATAAAAAAAATAGTATATAATTCAAATTTATATAATTTAGTTGTCATTGAAAATTGTTTTTGATGTGTACATACCTATAATAAAGAACAATATTAGAAAAAGTATAAATACATCAAAAACAATAAAATTTTCAATGACAACTAAATTATATAAATTTGAATTATATACTATATTTTTGATCAAATATCTATTTAAAAACATATGTTTACTATTTATAATTTTTTCTAAAAATTTACCATCTGTATTTATTTACATAATAATTTTGTTTGTTGATTTTTAAGAATGGTTTAAAATGATTTTAGAAATTATATCGAAATATATCCCAAAAGTATTATTTAGTGAAGATAAGCTAATTTAATATTAATGATTACAATTTGTAATGTTTATTATACAAAATAATTTGCACACTATACAATAAATATTAATGTACTTTAGACTCACTTCCATACAGTGTGAGGTGACTCCCAGGGCGAGTCAAGATAGGGGTAGATCCATAACGCTCTCCATGGTTGGTAAAACGAGAGGAAGACATGGTCACCGGCTTGAAGGCAACTGGCCGAATCACAATCTTTCCCTAAAACATGATTAGTAATTTTACTAGATTGCACATTGAACTGGTGGTAATTTTTCAGGGTCTAATTAACATCTTCTAAAACTGTATTGTTTTAAGTCAGTGAATTGCATATGGGGATAAATATTACAAATTTACATGAGTATGATTTTTGGGAGTAGCTTCGTTCCATCCATCCGCCCGTGATGGATGGCAGCTGAATGTTAAAAAAACCCTCTGCTACTGAAACCCCTATATTCGCTAAATATAACACACAGTTCCCTTACTGTCCGGCCCAATTAAGTTCTAACAGGTTTTGTCTTTGAATAATTAAGTGACCTTCTATATTTTTTTTCTTCAAATCCACTCAAATTTGTAAATCTAATATCACAAAAACACAGAAACAACTATAATAGTTATAAATTATGCCCATAAAACAAAAGGGATTTATAATCCCAAAACGGCTGAATTATGTTAATTATATCTTATGTTGTGTCATTTAAAACAACATTTATGTTTGAAAACAAAATACTAAAACAGTATAAACATACAAATTCCACCATTTTCATCTAATAGTTATGAAATCTCAACTTATTTTAAAAGATAGTCCCAACCATTAAATATATCTTTCTGCAATAATTGTTTTTAAGTAAGATATATTTTCATTGAATTAAAACATAACTAATGGTCTTAATTTAACCCAAAATATGCACATTGGAAAAATAGGTCTGATTTTTATGTTTGGATGAGAATCCACTGTTCATTTATATTGAACTTGTGTTCAGTTGTGCAAATCAATGTTGTTCCAATTAACTGTAAACACAGAAACAATAGAATATTACCGTTTTTATAATTGCTAAGTCAAATTATGCAGTAGATAAGCTGCTTTAGAAATCATCTACTGTATGCACTGAGTGAGTGAGTGTGAGTGAGTGTGTGTGTGTCAGTGTGTGTGAGTGAGAGTGTGTGTGTGTGTGTGTGCGTGTGTGTGTGTGTGTGTGTGCGCGCGCATGTGTGCGCGTGTGAGAGGGAGAGGGAGGGAGAGAGAGAGAGAACAACTCTTCCTCCATTATGTCTTTTCATTTCAAAATTTTCATGGCAACTAGGATGACAGTGCTGGCAGTACTATAGCAAGCCTCGCCCACTATACATCATTATCTGCAGTGACCATTGGTTTGATTAAAACTAACGGATCAAGCTTAGAATTATTAAATCACATCATTATTTAATATTCAAATAATAATAATGTAAGTAAAAAGTAGCAATTAGGCAAACTTGTACAATTCATTTCAGTTATTTGGTTCAACTTAACACTATTGTGCAAAAGTTGAAAACTTTGAAGATGGAAAGTCACACCTGTGATGGATGGCAGCTGAGTGGTAGAATGATTCCACTGCACTACTGAAACCCCTATATTCGCTAAATATAATATACAGGTCATTTTCTGTCTATCCCAATTATAATACAGAAATAAAACTTGAACTTGGAGTGAACTATATTTATATTCACATAATCCTATAGTTTTTGCATTTCATAAATAAAAAACTTTAAAAATATGTAAAAGGAAAAAATTGAATAATCTCTCATTTATAGCAATAATTAATTTTAATAATTGTTCTTGTATAAAATTGTTAATTTTAATAATTCCTCATGTATAACAAATGTTTATATGGAATACATCTCATTTCTACATATCCAACTGTAATAAAATTCAGATGTAGATAAGAAACCGTTCTCAATATATTATCTTGTAAGAAGTACAAAATTCAGTTTATTCTTATTAAGTATTGTGAACACAAATTTTCAATTATTTGTTTAGCAACAAATTTCTGACTTTCCAATTATAATTCAATTCTTCATAAGTATTATATAGTAAAATATATGTCTAGCTGAAGATTAATAATAAATTATCAAGTCACGAAACTTAAACACAAACAATAAAAAGAAAATAGTGAACAAATAGAAATTTAACCATTTTACATTTTAAATTGTGAAATCAAAAAGAAACATTATTTTAGAACATAAAATAATATTTCGGACATTACAATAGTTTACACCGTCAATATAGTTAACGAAAGTGTAGGGTATCACACCTGGTCAAGGCGTTTCTGAAAGAACTTCACAAGTTTTCTTGTCATTTTGCCTGCAACAGAATCACTCACAACTTGCACTACACTGACACTATGTGGGTTGCATGTGACTTTGGAAGGCTTCTACGAAATCTCATTAATGCTGTTTCCGTTCAGTAGACAATTATAAATCAATGGTTACAATGAGAAATACCAATCATCATTCTATGTACGACTTTTGAGTACATTACTAATAACTTTGATTAACTTGTTAACAATATCAAAAATGTATTAGTATTGTGGGTTTTGTCTAAATGAGTTAAATATATTAAAACATATTATGTTTTGGATCAGAGAAAATAATGTATTGACAATGTTTTTATACTTGATTGAAGAATTAAAAGTATGTGAAACATTTATGTGTGGTTAGTTGATTGTTAGTTATACTTTCAGGTAAAATATAATTTGATTGATTTTGTTGATATTTTACCAATTCAACATCTTGTTGAATAATATTTTGTTGGTTCAACCTTTGTAAGTAATATAGGCATATTTAAAATTATATTTAGCTTAAGATTAATAATAAATTATCAAACAAACATTAGTACCGGTATTGAAAGTGTCACGAACGCAAAGCTTTAGGAATTGAACAATATCTTAACTTGGAGACCGTAGTATTGGTCTGAATTTTCAGCTATCTAACAAGGCTGATTCTCAGTCCTTTTCCCTAAACAACATTCAAATTCTGTCTACCACCAAACATGGACAAACGCTCCAGATTTCGTTAATGGTGTCCACGTCGATGGCGATCACTGAGCGAACGCCGTGACAATATCAAAAGGACCGAGCATAGAACCTGTCACCTATAATCTCCATCATACGAGCTCGTAAGTTGTCCCCAAGTGCAGTAGCTAAGTTACCAACACTGCGCCACTAGTAACTGGAGTTTTTATAGGAGACGTAAAATATATAATTAGACACCTTGACTAATATTTTAGAATAAATTGCATGAAATTTACAAACTTTGCTCATTTTCAATCTTTTTTGTTATGGGCGTAGTGACCATTAATTTTATAAGGAGAGATAGAGAGGGGTGGGGAGAGAGAGGGAGGGAGGGAGAGAGAGAGCTCTCGTCCAATGTTAAATTTTGTCTCAAATTATTAAGCTGTTTTTGTGGTCCATTGTGGAGCGCTAGTGTAGTCCCGTGTAAATTAATGCAGTTTAAAACAGCTGGTAGCAGACCTCACTAACTAACCAAATTATTCATAAATATCCCTATTAGATGAGATATATTTGTAAGTAATAATACAATAAATAGTGTAACCTTGAAAGAATATTGTAGTAGTAGTACATGATGGAAATCTCTATCTTTCAATCCAAATATAATATTAAAAAATCCAATACATGCTTTCATTGGACATGCAATATATATAATTGTAAATAAAAATATTAAAAAATAAATATTCTTGCTGTTTTAACTATGACAAAACTAGATCTATTACAACACTGAAGGCATTTTTTCGTCAGCTTAAATCATTTTAGGTTTCAGCAGGAATTTGTAAACGAAGAAAATGTCTGTTTATTTTCTTAGCAATCTATTACTGTAATAATTTAATGCCATTTTTAAAGTATATAAAATAAAATTTGTTTAAATGTACGTGTTGTATGGAAATATTTATTAAGTTGTAAAAAGAAAAAATATTTATTTTCATTCTTTCATGGTAATGTTTTTTTTTAATTTGTAGTAAAAACATATAAATGTCATGCTTCAAGTATAAAAGTTTCCTGAAGACAATTGTCCGTAGAAACACGCAAGACAAGTGTAGGTGTTAAACGGCACTAGGGCGGAAATCGCCGGAGTATGTAGGGTTAAAACACCAAGGTACTCCTAAGGTTAAAACACCAAGGTACTCCTAAGGTTAAAACACCAAGGTACTCCTAAGGTTAAAACACCAAGGTACTCCTAAGGTTAAAACACCAAGGTACTCCTAAGGTTAAAACACCAAGGTACTCCTAAGGTTAAAACACCAAGGTACTCCTAAGGTTAAAACACCAAGGTACTCCTAAGGTTAAAACACCAAGGTACTCCTAAGGTTAAAACACCAAGGTACTCCTAAGGTTAAAACACCAAGGTACTCCTAAGGTTAAAACACCAAGGTACTCCTAAGGTTAAAACACCAAGGTACTCCTAAGGTTAAAACACCAAGGTACTCCTAAGGTTAAAACACCAAGGTACTCCTAAGGTTAAAACACCAAGGTACTCCTAAGGTTAAAACACCAAGGTACTCCTAAGGTTAAAACACCAAGGTACTCCTAAGGTTAAAACACCAAGGTACTCCTAAGGTTAAAACACCAAGGTACTCCTAAGGTTAAAACACCAAGGTACTCCTAAGGTTAAAACACCAAGGTACTCCTAAGGTTAAAACACCAAGGTACTCCTAAGGTTAAAACACCAAGGTACTCCTAAGGTTAAAACACCAAGGTACTCCTAAGGTTAAAACACCAAGGTACTCCTAAGGTTAAAACACCAAGGTACTCCTAAGGTTAAAACACCAAGGTACTCCTAAGGTTAAAACCTCGTAGACTGATGGTTTAACCGTTGGGTAAAAAGCGAACACACGTGCTGAACTGTTAAGCGAACACACGTGCTGATCTGATTGGATTTACACTGGATTGTAAAACATTGAGTGTTATCTTTTTACAATTAAATTTGGGAATCTTTCAATGTCATTCTTGACGATTGAAAAACATAATTTACGATATCACCTTGTGATCCATTAAAAAACTACAATGTTCACTATAACTAATTTAATCAATAAACACGAACCGTACAGTTCAAATAGAACGGCGTGTTTTAGCTCGCTGACGATTACATTTTAGTTTATCTACTCTAGGGTTGTTGACTTGGCAGTTTGGAAAACAGCCACCTTAATCAAACTGAATATTTCTGTTGAAAAATGATCTGATTCAGCCATATATCTTAACCTGCAGCATATTTATGAACAATAAACACTGCAATATCTCCAGTCAAGTAAAGTGATCGTGTATAAGGAAGGCGCCACACTTGGGTCTGCTCAGTGTCATCACTGGAGGTGTAAAAATAGCCGACCTGTTTGGAGCGTCGTGAAAGTTCTCGACGGGGTTGTTTTCAAGTGTGAGATACTGCAGCCCATTGAAGGAGGCTCTCTAATGGACGGGCCTAGTAAAAGTATCTCCACTCCCATCTAAACCTCTCATTCAACCTACAACGACGAACTTAAATAGTTAGTAATTGGGCGTTTACATTGTGCTTTGAAAACAAATATGTTACTCAATATTCCGTTTTTTTTATTTCTTGGAATATTAGTAATCGAGGTACTCGTTCGATATTAATATTAATTACGTTAGCATGTGTTGTTTTATATGATAAAATACCAGTACATGTAGAGGAATGTACATTCTTTAAACTCATGGTGGACTAACCCACTTTGAAAACAGGCATGTTCATTTATTTATTCTTAAGACGCCGATAGTTAAGATTTGAGCGAATATGGATTACGAATGAGTGTGATGAGTGTAGATGAAACAGTGTAGTCATTGTTACTATCTGAGTTCGATTTAGCTTAGAAAGGACTATTTATTAATAGCCAGGGCAACTATGGGACCTACATATTTACGTGGAATCCGAACCACATAGTGTTGGTCTGATTTTCAGCTAACCGACAAGTCTGACACTCAGTTCTCTTCCCTACACAACATCTGAACCTTGACTACCATCCAACATGGGCACCCCAGTTTTTTGTCCACGTCGATGGCAACCATTGAGCGGACGCCGTGTCGGTAATAAGAGGACCGAGCATATAACCTATCGCCTACAGTCTCCCAAACACTTTGTCTCCAAGTAACTGGGTTACAGCACTGCGCCAGCACCTTTATAACCATTCACCTTACTACATCCTCTAAAAGCGCCTCCCTCTACATCGCTATTAGTTAAAATTTTATAAAAGACCAGATTAGTCACACAATCGTTGTTACAGTGACACCCGATCTGTATAATATCACGATCAAGGAAGGTGTTATAAACGATCAGGTTAGTCACACAATAATCGCTAGAGTGACGACCAATCTGTACAATATCACGATCAGGGAATGTGTTATAAACGATCGGGTTATAGTCAGCTGTTGTTAAAGTGACGACCGATTAGTATAATATCACGATCAAGGAAGGTGTTATAAACGATCAGGTTAGTCACACAATCGTTGTTACAGTGACACCCGATCTGTATAATATCACGATCAAGGAAGGTGTTATAAACGATCAGGTTAGTCACACAATCGTTGTTACAGTGACACCCGATCTGTATAATATCACGATCAGGGAAGGTGTTATAAACGATCGGGTTATAGTCAGCTGTTGTTATAGTGACGACCAGTCTGTATAATATCACGATCAAGGAAGGTGTTATAAACGATCAGGTTATTCACACAATCGTTGTTACAGTGACACCCGATCTGTATAATATCACGATCAGGGAAGGTGTTATAAACGATCGAGTTATAGTCACACAATCATCGCTACAGTGACGACCAATCCGTATAATATCACGATCAGGGAAGGTATTATAAACGATCGGTTTATAGCCACAAAATTGTTGTTGCAGTGACGACAAATCTGTATAATATCACGATCAAGGAAGGTGTTAAAAAGAACAATCGATTAAATACTACTAGTAAACAATTATGTGTTAAAAAGGACACTAGACTATGATCGGATTCATAAAAATGGAATGTATACTACAAGCATACTGATACTTAATTGTGTTAAGAAACAAGGATAGATCCTTAATATATCAAAGGTTTACTAACCCGATCCACTAAAATTAATTAATTTATTGTTGTTCAAAGATTAGAGTGGAACACACCTTAATTATAATATTCCTCTCTTCATGTACGTGTAGGGAAAGTAAATCCCTTAATGAGGCTAATGAGTGGCCCAGGCTTCAAGTGGAGCCGGAGAGAGTCATTCAATCCCCAAGACAAACTTTAAGTAGAGTGTCTCCAAAATAGTTTTTAAGCTATTAAACTTTTGTCATTTTGTATTTTATTACTAGTAATTGTGTTAGTCGAATGTAATCAGATATTGTTCAAAATGTAAGATCTCAATAATAGAATTTTTCTAAGTACATTTATAAATGCGCATAACATTAAAATGAAAACTATTAAAAACTTAAAGTTGAGATCGTACTGTTTATAGCCCTAAGGCAGGTTGGAGTTCGAGCTTCCCCTTTATTGACTCAAGGCAGATGAATAGCGTTTACCCAACAAAAATATAAATTCGTACATTTGCTCACACCATTCAGTTCACATAGCTTTCGGTAGGGCAAGTTTGATCGGACAGCCGGTCGTGGTGCTCCGTACAACACAGAACGGCACGGCACGGCGAACGATGATTATATACATTACGTTCGATGGCCGACTGCAGAGTCCAGGCAGGACGTGTCTCTGGCTTACATCTGACCTGCCACACTTTTATACTAGTAATTTTATTTATAAATTGATAAACGCCGACCATCAAGATATGGGTGAATATGATTGGAGTTTGAGTGCAAATGAACGAGTGTAGATATTGGTACTAACTGAGGGACCTACGGTTTAGCGTGACTAATCTGGTCAAATATTACTGATCTAATTTTCGGTAAACTGACAAGCCTCAGTTTGTCCCGAGCACAAGACCTGACTCTTGTCAACCCTCCCACACCGAAACTCCAGATCCTAGTCGATGGCAACCACTTAGCGGAAGGTATAAATAACTACTGTACTTTAGGGAGAACAGTAGTAACCCCAAAGAGCCGTGGTTACAGCATTACGCCACTACGGCCACATACATATCGATAAACAAGGCAGTACTAGCTGAGGCGTATATTTCAATGAAAACTGAGACCAAAATCAATACATGTCTGCAATAACCAGCCATGACATTCTGACATCAGCGTCTTTCTATTCGAAAAATCGACACATTTTCTGTTGTATTACATTTCAAGCATTCAAAGCATCTGTTTCAATAATAGAAAATAGCTTGAGGTCCAATGAAAAGTTTACCTCACTTCATTTTGTCGATGCGCACGTAAGACAGTTTGTCAGAACATCTTGTGATCCATAAAGCCGCGCAATACCTCACGCATGTCATGCAGGCATTGCCTATTCAGAAACTGTTGAGGCGTTTCCCTTTCATGACTTCTATTTTGAATGAGAACAATATTTTTTAAAAAAACGTTACATCTGTGTGGTATTACGCTAGTACATTCACGCAGAATTTGAAGTCGATCGGTTAGCACGACTGGTTGGATTGGCATTGTTTTTATTTAACAACTATTATCAATATAAATAAAAACCGGGATCTTTTCTATCATGCGTCCGCAAAGCTCGAATTTTTTTATAGGAACAGAACAATATTAAAGTAGTTTTTCTCGCCTGAATTGATGAAATCTTCCATAAAATGAAAGGCTTTTGTTGTCTCACACAACATAGAAAAACACTTTACAAGGGGAAAAATACATACAACAAACACAGTGAAAATTTGTTGTCCCGCATCACAATAAAGCGCCTGATGCAGTATTCCTTTATTACGTAAATAATTTACTGCTATCTATCTCACGCACTAGACGTAACAGTGACGTGATTAAACCGTGAAGGTACACTGATGGTGAACGCACGGCGAGCTACTCGTAGTAAGTGATAAGATAAGAAAGCAATACTTATTACCATCTTCCAGTTTGATAACACAAATTATTACTGTCTCAACTGAACATTAATTTTATTAATAGTACCAGGAGTCCGAGCTTCGCTCAGTTGAATTTTGCAAGTTGAAGAGGTAGCATCCATATCTCCCAGAGGATCCTCTTGAGGATCGTTTGTTGTTGCTCTAAATTGTAGGTTATTAATACAATTTCGTTTCGGAGGTCTTCTGCGTTTACCTTTAGCCCCTTTGTGGAACTTGGCCTGCGGTCTCGCGGGGGAAAGTTCGACCTTTGGTCTCACCATGGCACTCTACTACAGTCCCATTTGTGGATCTCGGCATGTCGCCTCGTGAGGAAGATCGGCCTACGGCCTCGCCAGGATTCTTAAGCAGTATGGCCATGAATTTTGGTTTTGGGAGTAGTGGATCCTATAAACATTGTATTTTCTAAAGTATGATGGTATTGTTGATTTAGGAGATTACCTAAATCAACAATACCATCAAACCTATAGTCTGATATCCCACTGCTACACTGGACGTCTAGGAGCCTCGGGTGGCGACCGGTGCTAATCGATTTCTCGTGGTCGAAACCAAAAAAAAAAAAAAAAAAAAAATTAAAATTCGTTGAGCCAAAAAATATTTTGTCCGGACGCTGTTTGTTTTAGATAATAATAAAAATAAGAATATAGCAGAAACTAATCACACAGCTTCTATAGAAAAATGTTCGGGCTTGGTGGATTTACAATAGAAAAAACCAAGGTCTGTCTGTGCGTTGGCTCTACACGCTTACGGCCAAAACTGTTCAAGTACACCATTCATCCGGTCGTCATGAAACTTGGAGGAGTTGTTGAGCATACTCCGGAATCCGGCTCTAAGGGATGCTCAGCTGGCTTTTAACTGGCATTCTAATGGAGTTATTATATTTATATAGATCAATCATCTGCTTTATGTAAAAACAAATAAAATGAACACTTTTGAAATAAGTTGAGTAATGCTTATAGAAATTTAACATTTAATTTCAATAAAATATAAACATAAATTTTCCCACAAAAAGCAAGGGAAACAGCTTGTTTAATAAATAAAATGATTCCACTATAATACTATTGAAACTTTAAAGGCCAGTGGAGTCACCTTGAGTCGGAAGTGAATAAAACCATGGCAGAAACATTCCCAGGAGTACACATGCTCAACAACACCCCTAAGTAATAATGCGCATTAAGGACAAACACACATTAACTTTTACTAGGGGACACTCCTGCACGCTTCGCGTGCCAACCCCGTAATTCGCTGCGCTTGTTACACCTCGTCCTCCGGCCTCGGTTTGTGTATTTTCACTACAAATATTATTAGGTTGACTGTATAACGTTAAATCACTATATTAAATTTATTTACTCCTACCTCACTCGCATTACTTGCGTTGCTACCTATTTACTAGTATAAACACCCAATGATATTACTTAGTCTATTTCAAACGTGTGAATTTTTTTTAACAGATTAAGATTAATGAAATAACTAAAATAACGCCATTAGATCACCATTAAAACCTTTAAGTCCAGTAAAGCGGAGCCCGACAATCAAAGTGAATAAAACCATGCTTACAACCATCACTGGCTTATTATTATAAAACGTCAACCTCCTCAATATTACAAACACCATTGTTTACTTTCCAACAACTGTTAAAATTCTTTGGAAACCATCAATTACATTTGAACAGCTGTTCGGTTTGGTTCATTTAAATCTCTCCCAATGTTATTCTTATGGCAAAAAAAGTACTTTGAGGGCTTCCCACGCCCTTCAGGGTAAAAATATTGAAGAATGAAAGCCTTATTTAACAACTACAAACAGAGGTAAATATTTTGACACCTTATTAAAATTGGTAAAGAAATAAGGGAGGAGTTGCGTTGACAAAAAACTGCTTCTGTACTATATACAAGGTGGGGAAAATATGGAAACGCTTTCATAACTTTTCTATTACTTCACTGGTAAAAGTGAAATCTTGTACATCATCATGATTACAAAAAACATACTTTTTGATGCCATTATTGACATTTCAACTTTTCAGCGGGACGGCCCACGTGGAGTTGAACGAAAATCTTTAATGTAAGCCTAGGTTGAGTTTGGCATCAAATTAAAGGTCTATTCAATTGAAATTAATTGCCGCAAACCGGACTTAAAAAGGTCTATCTTTTCCTAAATGTTGAATACATGACATTCTCATCTTTCCTTGTTAAATTTCATTTACCCTATAAAACAGATTTTTTTCTTCTAATCTCGTGTTATCGATACATCTGTATAGATATTATGTATTCATAATAGGCATACATTAATTACTAATATAAACTTAAAATAAATAATCAAATCCTTAAACAAAGTGGTTTATATAACACTGCCTGAAAAGCGACATTCTCGGAGGAACAACAAACAACTAGTAGCGTAAGGTACCGGTGTCGCAGTTTTGACGCTCTGTAGGAGCAGCGGCGGGAACCGCCCTGTGACTGACGCGCCGTCACCACACCTGCGTGTAGAGCGGTGGTGGGAACCGCCCTGTGACTGACGCGCCGTCACCACACCTACGTGTAGAGCGGCGGCGGGAACCGCCCTGTGACTGACACGCCGTCACCACACCTGCGTGTAGAGTGGTGGTGGGAACCGCCCTGTGACTGACTCCCCATCACCACACCTGCGTGTAGAGTGGTGGCGGGAACCGCCCTGTGACTGACGCCCCATCACCACACCTGCGTGTAGAGCGGCGGCGGGAACCACCCTGTGACTGACGCCCCGTCACCTACCTGCGTGTAGAGTGGCGGCGGGAACCACCCTGTGACTGATGCACCGTCACCACACCTGCGTGTAGAGCGGCGGCGGGGACCACCCTGTGACTGATGCGCCGTCACCTCACCTACGTGTAGTATTTATTTATTCCCTTTCCCAAATTAAACAGTGCGATACATTCACTACAGGAGACTAGTGAGTATATCTCTAAATGCAATCAGAAAACCACATATATTGCACATGTCTTTAGCTTAATAAGATTGTTTTTTGTTTTGTTTCTAACAAGACGTCATGTTGTTTCCTAAAATTTCGGGAGGGGGGTTCTAACTCCCGGTCCCCCTCCCCCGGCTACGGCCTTGATCACGGCCCGTGCTTCTACGTAAACATTTTCGTTCCTTCCTAATCATTGACTTTGGATTAAGTTTCAACTGACCGAAAAATATATTTTTAAATAGTTAAATCTGTTAATAAAATTGTATTTTTGCAGCTTCTTTCATAAAGCAAGAATTGAACAATCTCCATTTTCAGCTAATGTGTAATTAGCATTTTCAATCTGTATTTTAGTAGAAGAACTGATTAATTAAGCCTCGATGACTTCATGTTCAGTCTGTCTAAATGTTCTTCGCAATGAGAGCTAGGAGCAGTCAGGTATGACCGTTCTCGTCCAGTCGGCGTGTAACCACACTGACGATAGTCACAAGGTCACTGACGATGATGGAAAACTCCTTTGTTCCAGTCTAGCCATTTAATTTTACATTTTTCTATGTAAAGGTAAATGGCCAATTGTTAATTATTTCATTATTATAGAAAATTAAAGTTCATCACGGGGACAAAATCAACTCGCCTTCTATTGTCGATCCAGCGAAAGGTCGTTATTGAAGGAAACTTATGTAGGCTTACTTTCTCATGGTGGTTTAATAAAGTTGACAGAATTGTTCACTACCAGACTAATTGTTATGTGGTTAGTATCCATTGTTTTTTCCAAACGTTATAGTAATCTTATGAATCAGTAACGCATTGTTGTAGTCCAGTTACATGGAGACAAGTGTTTGGAGGTGGTGGTCTGTGAACTCACTATTGTTACACTAAATAGACGTCTACACAATAACCACCGTATTTTTATTCTCTATCATTGAATCTGAATTGCTTGGATTGAGCGGACACTAGTTGGTCAGTGGTCCCAATCATGATACACTGACAGAAGATGAGGCCAGAGTGGAATAAATTCGAATGAATAAGATTGGAATGAATGTAAATTTTCTGTATGTTTGGAAGAGAACCAGTTGTTATAGAGTGAATGAAACATTTTAGATATATTTAGCTTTATACTGACAATTGCCTGCAATGTAATACTGTCCCGCAATAAAATATTTATTTATTAAAGAACTGAGGCTCAAGCTTGTTAAATGAGCCATAAAACATGTGGTTCAGATACCACAGTAAAATCTAAGCAATTCAACTGCCCTGGCCTTTGTGCAAATAATAAATGTCCCTTTATAACGAATTGTTGGTCTCAGTTAGTAACAAGACACACACGACAAAATTCATATTCACCTAAACTATAGTCCGAATAAAAATAACTACTTTGGTACTGGCGGAACGGCCATGCGCCGCTGGTCTGAGATGACAAAATTCTTAGTTGTAATTTACTGTCAAACTTAAAATAAGAAAGCAATAATTTTCAAACTAATTGTATATTGTCCACCATATTATATTCTGTAAGAAAAAATTAAGCTGGAGATATTGCTTAACTAATTTGCTTTTTATTGTGATTTTAGTGTTTATGAACACGTTTTTATGAGTGAAATCGCGCGTGAATCGTCTTTAACCTGTCACTGTAGCAAGAATAATACTAATACAATATTATTAAACTAATAAAATACTTGTAGATGTATGACAGTTTGATTCATTGTGATTAGTTTGGTATAAGACTCATTTAATAATTCTAACAAGATAATGAGAAATAAAACCTTTTTGTAAACCTTTACAAACTCGGTAACGACACACGCTAGACAACATTTCTTTATACCTAAATTCATTGTGTTATTTAAGTCACACTAAAATCATACTCTCGAATTAAATAATATTTTCATGGACTAGGATGAAAGATTCGGTAGTTTTCAAAACTGATTGTCAACAAGGCGGCGGTGATAGCACACGCGCATTGTACAGTCGCAGGCTCAGCTATGGCCTCTTCCATTGCAAACACAAGGCCTTCTTGTCAATTACTAATATAATACTAACTAAAATTTGGAAGGGCCGAAATATTAGTAATTCACTAAACACTGAATACCACTGTACGTGTATAGATGGGTGGGTCAATACCACTGTACGTGTATGGGTGAGTGGGTGGGTCAATACCACTGTACGTGTATGGGTGGGTGGGTCAATACCACTGTACGTGTATGGGTGAGTGGGTGGTTCAATACTACTGTACCTCTAAGGGTGGGGTTTATATGTATTTGCCGAAAACTGTATTTTTTATTACCTAGGTACCAATATTTCCTAAACTATTGAATATTTTTTCATGAAATTCTCTTAAGTTATTTATAACATTGTTATTAACATATTGTTTCTGTGTAATGTGAGTATAAAGAACACTGTTTAAATTGATTTTCAATTCAATTTTGTGATTTTTTCAGTTGATAAAAATATTTAGGATATGATACGGATTATGATATTCAATATATATACCCTGAATATAATAACATTATTGCTACATCTAAAAAAAACTTGTAATATCACAAAACCTAAATTCGATTCGAACACGAACACACTTCAAAGTCAACTAACTCACCTTATTTCTTACTGAAGAACATTTATTATAATTGGAAATATCGTCGATCTATTATTGTTAAGATTATTTTACACTTGGACTGCATAGACTATCCGTTCTACCTTTTTACCTTGAGCAGAGTATACCTTACGCGTCCAACACAGCCTTGAAGTAAACGAATTACGATTTATTTCATTAACTCTTCATCATTTGTCTGCATGTTTTATTAGTGTCACAGTATTATTTTAGTAATACATAAACAACACAGTTATAACTTGTTACAATTTATTAAATGAGTCTTATACCAAACTAATCAAAATGAATCAAATTGTTCATCCATCCACAGTAAATTATTTTATTATTAATACTGTATTCTCGCTACGCGCAATTTCACTATTAAAAACGTGTTCTTAATCACAAATATCACAATAAAAATCAAATTAGTTTCAACAACACCTCCAGCATAATTTTTCTTAAAGAATATAATATGATGGACACTATAGAATCAGTTTGAAAATTATTGTTTACTTATTCTAAGTTTGACAGCAAATTAAACTCAGAGTTTTGTCATTTCAGACCAGCGGCGAGTGGCCGTTCCGCCAGTACCAAAGTTATTTTATTCGGACTATAATAATGTGACATTTTTCAGAAAACTCTACATGCCTTGGTGAGAGTGCCCGTTATCCGGGGCGGCGTGTCGCCGCTGGGCGGGAGTTCTGGGGACGATTCCTCAGAGAAGAGCGTCTCGTGGCCGCTGTCCGCCCGCGCCATTTCCCACATCTGCAACACACCAGAATTTCATCAGGCTAACATGTAACATAGAGGTCTTAATTATTACTTTAATTTATACATTAAGAAATTAATTTATTATTTATATAACATTTATAATATACATTTATTAAAGTACAGAGGGAATTTAATGTGGACGTCTAAGCACATAACACGATCATGTGTTTCTACTGCAAAGAAAACTGCAAGAAAAATTGGCTACATAAACAATCAAAATGTGCAAGGCAATGCATTATTTGTTGTGGACGCACGCAAGTGCTGTTATCCAACAGCGATTGGTTTAAATTAGCGCTCGGGTGACTATTTTTAGTACTATTAGCTCAGCTATTAGTCACTTCTACCTATGCTGGAGAGAGACAGAGACATATATAAAGAGGGGGAGACCCTTGGCGCTACCTGTGAAACCCATAGAGCGGTTTCACTCTGAAAAACTCATAGAGCGGACAATCTTCTCGTTTCTAAAGTCAGTGATAAAACTTCAATGTCTGCAAATCCGTAAATAAATTGATAAAATTTCAACTGTTACCGAAGAAGGGTACAGATTCTTCCGGCACTTCTATCAAGTCTCAGCCTCGCCTCGGTCGTTCCTGTTTATTTACGGCCCATATTCGTGACACTAAATTACCACGTATTACGTCTTCCCATCGGTTCATCAGGAAATAAGTGGCCATATTTCAAGGTGGAAAACAGGTAAATAAAGAATTGTAAGTAGATTGAGAGAAGGTCTTGAACAGCGGCCAAGCGTCGGGGTGGGATGCACTCGGTGACCGCTCAGCCGGTTTCCATATAAGACATCAGAAAGCGGGTCGGCAACATTTGAATTCGACCGGAAATTCAACAAACATCCATCCCGGTGCAGATCAATCGTGTCTGATTGGAGCGTGATCTATCCCTGCCCCAGGGCGGCACGCTCGACTGGCCTGCAACGGCACTTCAGCGACCACAGCGGACTCAACAATACTAAATGTACTTCTACAAGGTAGGATTCCCGAAAAAGTTAATTTTAAAACGCTCATATTATGTATAATATAAACCACTTAACTATGTTTTCAGAATAGAAAGATACATTAAACCTTGTTTGTACCTACAATATACAGAGTGACAATTACGTCTTAGGACGATTTTATAACTTTTAAACGAGAAGAGATATCACAACTACATTTTGCATATCGTTACTGGTAATAGTAAGCTACTTTACTGTATGTACATAGTGATCAGATGTCACTTTTTAGGAACGGCCCGTTGGGATTAAGAAGAAAATCTTTAATGACAGCCTATGTTGACATGTAGGCCTACATAATTTTAAAGGTCTGGTTAAACTGAAAACAATACCACAAACCGGACTTCAAAAGGTTAATCCAGTCGGAAGTAATTGCTGTTCAAAGTTTTAAAATTGTTTAATGCTTTGTACTAACATAACAGAAAGTTACAAGTTTAAGGGAATACTTGAAGGACATTTTAAATGCCAACAATTATCAAGATATGCTCCAAAATGAGTTAGTTCCTGCTCTACAAGCTAGTCTTGGCGCTGTCACCCAAACATGTTATTTTTCAAAAAGACAGAGCACCGCCACACTATGGTGTTCATGTGAGGCAATACAGTATTCCGTCACCGGTGGATTGGAAGACATGGAGCGATTGAGTGGCCGGCTCGTTCCTCTGACCTAACTCCGCTGGACTACTTTTTATGGGGCTACCTCAAAGAAAAATTTTATGAAACTCAGTCTGCGGATCTGACTGATCTTAAGACACAGGAAGCTCAAGCTATTCCACGAGAATACATACAAAAAGCAGTAGCTAGCTTTTGTAACCGGTTAGCACATTGCTAGATGCCCAACAGGGAACAATTTGAACACCCAATTTGAAAGATCAGTAAGTATCCCCTTCAACTTGTAACTATCTGTTATTCGTAAATACGATGTATTAAATATTTTTTAAACTTTGAACGGCAAATACTTCCGACTGGATCGACCTTTTGCAGATCGGTTTGCAGCATTGTTTTCAGTTTAACCAGACCATTAAAATTATGTACATGTAAACATAGGCTGTCATTAAAGATTTTCTTCTTAAACCCAACGGGCCGTCCCTCGAAAGTGACATCTGATCACTATGTACATACAGCAAAGTAGCTTACTATTACCAGTAACGATATGCAAAATGTAGTTGTGATATCTCTTCTCGTTTAAAAGTTATAAAGTCACCCTAAGTTATTGTATTCTACTTTTTCTTAGAATACTTATTCTAAGAAACATCGACCTTACTGAAATTGTCAAATTAACTTTTTTTCTTAGTTTGTATTCGGGCCACATGAAGATGGCAATATTAGTGTATTACTGTCGGCGCTTAAATCATGTGTACCCGAGTTTGAAGGTTGTTTACTAATAAACTAGGAGGCCTATGAAAAACCAACCCCACCATTATTTTCCTCGTTTAATTAACTATAAGTTATCACATATATTTTTTTAACTTAATGCCACAAAACCCTCCACCCTCCTACCCAACCCACATACCACAGTGACATTGGCTGACCTGGACACACTCAGCCTCATCCCATTCAAACTACAGATACTGGTAAACTAATATAAGTTCTTTATGTGAACTTCGGTTAGTCCATAAGTTCGTGACCTTCCCACCGGCACTGCAGTAAGATCATGCTGCACTACTTGCCTACTCAGCCTCATCCCATTCAAACTACAGCTACTAGTGTACTAATAATGTTCTTCTTGTGAACTTTAGTTAGTCTCAGGTCAAATCTCTCGTGACCTTCCCACCGGCACTGCAGTAAGATCATGCTGCACTACTTGCCTACTCAGCCTCATCCCATTCAAACTACAGCTACTAGTGTACTAATAATGTTCTTCTTGTGAACTTTAGTTAGTCTCAGGTCAAATCTCTCGTAACCTTCCCACCGGCACTGCAGTAAGATCATGCTGCACTACTTGCCTACTCAGCCTCATCCCATTCAAACTACAGCTACTAGTGTACTAATAATGTTCTTCTTGTGAACTTTAGTTAGTCTCAGGTCAAATCTCTCGTGACCTTCCCACCGGCACTGCAGTAAGATCATGCTGCACTACTTGCCTACTCAGCCTCATCCCATTCAAACTACAGCTACTAGTGTACTAATAATGTTCTTCTTGTGAACTTTAGTTAGTCTCAGGTCAAATCTCTCGTGACCCTTCCCACCGGCACTGCAGTAAGATCATGCTGCACTACTTGCCTTCTCAGCCTCATCCCATTCAAACTACAGCTACTAGTGTACTAATAATGTTCTTCTTGTGAACTTTAGTTAGTCTCAGGTCAAATCTCTCGTAACCTTCCCACCGGCACTGCAGTAAGATCATGCTGCGCTACTTGCCTACTCAGCCTCATCCCATTCAAACTACAGCTACTAGTGTACTAATAGTGTTCTTCTTGTGAACTTTAGTTAGTCTCAGGTCAATTCTCTCGTAACCTTCCCACCGGTACAGCAGTAAGGTCATGCTGCACTGCTGACCTGCTTGCCTACATCTTTCTCTCAGCCTCATCCCATTCAAACTACAGCTACTAGTGAACTAATATCAGTTCTTCTTGTGAACTTCGTCAGTCTCAGATTAAGTCTCTCGTGACCTTCCCACTAGTACAGCAGTAGGGTCACACTGCGCTGCTCGACTGCTTGCCTACATCTTTCAGCCTCATCCCATTCAAACTACACCTACTAGTGAACTAATATCAGTTCTTCTTGTGAACTTCAGTTAGTCCCAGATCAGGTCTTTCGTGACCTTCCCACCGGTACAGCAGTAAGGTCATGCTGCGCTGCTGACCTGCTTGCCTACATCTTTCTCTCAGCCTCATCCCATTCAAACTACAGCTACGTGAACTAATATAAGTTCTTCTTGTGAACTTCAGTTAGTCCCAGATCAGGTCTCTCGTGACCTTTCCACCGGTACAGCAGTAAGGTCATGCTGCGCTGCTAACCTGCTTGCCTACATCCTTACAAAAAGTCCCTTTCCATATTTTCCACGACGTTTAGCCATTATTCCGTGGGATTCATGAGAAATTCTTTTGACAAAGAGCTCAGCCAATCCCGTTGATTGTTACTGCACTCGTTTGTTGGATGACCATATACAAACTTTAATATAATTGTCTTTTCCTTTACCCTAAATGCTATATATCCAGTCAAAATATTGAGTAAATCTGAGTTTTCCTTTATAGTGCTCTTGTCGTTATTCAATTCATCGGATTCATGCATGTCCGACTCATATTCTTCATTAAGAAACGAATCTGCAGGTTCAGATTCACTGACGTCACAAACATTTGCGGATTGTACGTCTTCTGTAACAGCACTTTGAATAATATCCACACTAATAGTGACTTCATCATCATCATTATTTGAACAATTTCTTGTTTTTATTATCGAGGAAGCATTCCGACCTAGAAGAAGTGACATGATCCTTTGTGTGATAGCAGTAGGTAGTGGGTGATCATAAAAATTCCCGAAACACCTAATCATTGAGAAATATAATTCCTATACATCTTGATTACACCTAGAAGTCATCAAGTACGTGTAACCTGTTCTTTTTAGATCTTCGTAAAATCCTCTTATACTATTAATTGAAATGAGGAACCCCTTCTGTAAAATTTTGTACAAAATGATAGAATTTTGAAAGAGCGTCGTTTTGCTCGTCCATGTAGCCTACATACCATATGCACTCTTAAGCCTATAGTATGCACCCTTAACACAAAAACACATTTACACAGCCAAACAAAAATCTGTACAAGAAATCTATTGAAACAAAACATGGACTTATTCAAGCTCCAAATTTAAAAAGAAAACTGGCATAATATATACACTGAAAATAACATGAAAAAAATTCGACCAATTTATTGGACTATTATAATATCACTTAAACATAATCAACCCACTTCAGAACAAAACTGTACACCATAGATCATCCCAGCAATTTACCATGACACAACAATTACAACATCTAATAGATAGTACACTACAAGTAAAAAATAAATACTTAGTAACTGGACACAGACAAAGTAAATTACACGACACTCAAAAAAAATTATGACCAAATATACTACAGTAACCAGTAAAATAAAACAGAACCAAAAATACTAAAAATATCTCTAGTACACCCCAAGTACAAAACATTTGACAAACAAAACATAGAAAATTATCAGCCAATTGCAATATTACCTACAATATCAAAATACCTAGAGAAAGCCATACATGGTAAAATAATGAATTGTCTAAATACAAACAACAAATTACACATTCACCAAAATGTTTTCAGAAATAGTAAATCCATAAATACAGCAGTCGCAGACCTTCTAAAATTCATCACTGAAAATTGGAAAAACAACACGTTTAAGCAATATTTTTAGACCTAAAAAAGGTCTTCGATTGCCTAAACTGGAACATTCTGCTCAATAGACTTACCGAAATAGGTATTACCGGAGAAGATAAACGCTGGGTACTGAGCTATTTTATAAACAGAAGCCAAATGGTTTAAATAAAATCAACCAATAAAAACATTGGTAAAACATCCAGATCCAAAGAAAAATTCATGACTAACGGTGTGCCACAAGGATCAGTCCTTGTCCCGCTCTTTTCTTTAATCTACATAAATTCATTACCGACGAAACTACCAATATATTCTGAATGCATCATGTTTGCAGACGATACCACCCTGATTATACCAGGCAAAAATCAACAATAAACACAAAACAATAAAAACAACAATGAAAAAAACAGAAGAAGAACTCAAATCCATTAAACTTGAAATCGATCACACAAAAACATACTAAATAAATTTCACCCCAAAACATACTCCATTACAAATCCAACAACCTGAAAACAATGAACAAAATAACACAACCGTAAACCAAACAAAATTTTTAGAACTACAAATAGATAATTCACTTACATGGAACATTCATACACAACAGCTCATAAAAAATTTATCATCAGCTCTCTATGCAATAAAACAGATTAATACCATAGCAGGAAAAAACAGCTCTTGTAGCCTACCACCCCCTAATGGCAACTCACATAAAATTTGGATTAATTGTCTAAGGAGATGCTTCACACACACACATAGAACAGATATTAATATTACAGAAAAAGTAATTAGAGTAATCAACAATTTGCCCATCAACACTCCTTGCAGACAATATTTTAAAGAAGAAAATATTCTAACCGTCATCTCAATGTACATTCAAGACACAATACTATACGCCATACAAGAAAATAACAAAACAAGATCTGAAATCCATAGCCATAACACAAGAAATAAAAATATTATAGACATATCTCATAAAATATTACAAAAAACACTAAATCAACTACAATACATAGGTACAACATTTTTTAATCACCTTCGAAACAACATAAAAATACTAAGACAAAACAAAACCAAACTTAAAAAAATCTCTACTTGCATACTAAGCATCATATCCATGTTACACAAAAGAAGAATTCTTTAATATAAACATAAACATATAAAATAACACATACTAAACATTAATTGCAACCTATCCTACCCAACCATAGACTTGACCAATCCTGGGTATGCCCGAATAGATCTGACATGCCCTCTGTCTTGAGGAGAGTGGAGGCGAAGAGGAAGGTAAAGGTAAAATGTATTAGGGTGGTTAGGAATTCGGGAGCTGAGAACGTCGAATCCGTCATTGACACTTGTAAAAATTCTTTTACATGATCCTGATCGTCTTATAAATACCCAACAGCAGAAGCCATGGTACCTGAAAGTAATTCTGCTGCCTTCTGTACGTTTTGCCGTTCTGTTCCTTGGACAAGAAAATGATTTGGAGTTACCTTAAGTCCAAATTTTAAATCACTATTTTGTTCTGATACTAATTTTTCATTAACTAAACAGCACATCCTTACTATACATAGAAATGTTTTTCCCATAAGAGAAATCAAACCAAACATTTTGGTTATAAGCCTGTAAAATTACAGGTAGGCCTACGCTGTACTTGTTATAAGAAATGTATATAATAAATTAATTACAAACAATCGATGATTTTTTTTCAAATATTTAAGCATTTTAATTCTGACTAAATATGTTGTATCCCAAAATATTGACAGAAAATGTCAATAGCTATCAAAATAAAATCACAATTTAATTTAATAGTGCGGCAATCGTTAATAACATTATTAGTATTACACTTATTATAATTGAGACTGTCAGAAAGATTGAGTAATATGAGTAAGTATACGAGTAAGAAAGACATTTGATCACTGAGTATTTCAATACGTTATGTATGAATGTTTTAATTCAAATGTAGGTCTATCATTTAAAATTATAGTTTAAATAAATAAAAAACCACTTTGAAGTAATGCAAATTATAGTACAACATGCACACAAGAAAATAAAAATATTGGAAAACGTATCAACATTTTAGTTTTTTTTTAATTAAATTATTTGTCGTATAGCCTACTGTACTATTACTGAAAAATAAGTATGCAGAATTCTAATTCTTGTGAAAAAAATAATTTCGTTCATTAATTGACTCAGATTAAAATAATATGTGTTGGGAACATTTCAATAATTTTGAATCGTGGAATCTAAGTAGAAGCGAGGGAAACTGGAGTAGCGCCATATAATTCAATCCCAGCGTCTGCCCCACTGACGTCACGCGGGCGGCTGTCTATTGCGCAGACTCGCCGTGGCCCCTACCGTGTATTCTACATACCATGATTCAAACTACAGCTATTAGTGAACTAATATAAGTTCTTCTTGTGAACTTCGTTAATCTCAAATTAAGTCTCTCGTGCCCTTCCCACCGGTACAGCAGTAAGGTCACACTGAGCTGCTCGACTGCTTGCCTACATCTTTCAGCCTCATCCCATTCAAACTACAGCTACTAGTGAACTAATATCAGTTCTTCTTGTGAACTTCGTCAGTCTCAGATTAAGTCTCTCGTGACCTTCCCACCGGTACAGCAGTAAGGTCACACTGAGCTGCTCGACTGCTTGCCTACATCTTTCAGCCTCATCCCATTCAAACTACAGCTACTAGTGAACTAATATCAGTTCTTCTTGTGAACTTCGTCAGTCTCAGATTAAGTCTCTCGTGACCTTCCCACCGGTACAGCAGTAAGGTCACACTGAGCTGCTCGACTGCTTGCCTACATCTTTCAGCCTCATCCCATTCAAACTACAGCTACTAGTGAACTAATATCAGTTCTTCTTGTGAACTTCGTCAGTCTCAGATTAAGTCTCTCGTGACCTTCCCACCGGTACAGCAGTAAGGTCACACTGAGCTGCTCGACTGCTTGCCTACATCTTTCAGCCTCATCCCATTCAAACTACAGCTACTAGTGAACTAATATCAGTTCTTCTTGTGAACTTCGTCAGTCTCAGATTAAGTCTCTCGTGACCTTCCCACCGATACAGCAGTAAGGTCACACTGCGCTGCTCGACTGCTTGCCTACATCTTTCAGCCTCATCCCATTCAAACTACAGCTACTAGTGAACTAATATCAGTTCTTCTTGTGAACTTCGTTAGTCTCAAATTAAGTCTCGTGACCTTCCCACCGGTACAGCAGTAAGGTCACACTGCGCTGCTCGACTGCTTGCCTACATCTTTCAGCCTCATCCCATTCAAACTACAGCTACTAGTGTACTAATATCAGTTCTTCTTGTGAACTTCGTCAGTCTCAGATTAAGTCTCTCGTGACCTTCCCAGTGGTACAGCAGTAAGGTCACACTGCGCTGCTCGACTGCTTGCCTACATCTTTCAGCCTCATCCCATTCAAACTACACCTACTAGTGAACTAATATCAGTTCTTCTTGTAAACTTCGTCAGTCTCAGATTAAGTCTCTCGTGACCTTCCCACCGGTACAGCAGTAAGGTCACACTGCGCTGCTCGACTGCTTGCCTACATCTTTCAGCCTCATCCCATTCAAACTACAGCTACTAGTGAACTAATATCAGTTCTTCTTGTGAACTTCGTCAGTCTCAGATTAAGTCTCGTGACCTTCCCACCGGTACAGCAGTAAGGTCACACTGCGCTGCTCGACTGCTTGCCTACATCTTTCAGCCTCATCCCATTCAAACTACAGCTACTAGTGTACTAATATCAGTTCTTCTTGTGAACTCGTCAGTCTCAGATTAAGTCTCTCGTGACCTTCCCACTGGTACAGCAGTAAGGTCACACTGCGCTGCTCGACTGGTTGCCTACATCTTTCAGCCTCATCCCATTCAAACTACACCTACTAGTGAACTAATATAAGTTCTTCTTGTGAACTTCAGTTAGTCCCAGATCAGGTCTTTCGTGACCTTCCCACCGGTACAGCAGTAAGGTCATGCTGCGCTGCTGACCTGCTTGCCTACATCTTTCTCTCAGCCTCATCCCAACGTCTATCTTGTACTCCCTTTTCCTTGTCTTACACTACTATATCTCTAAACTAATTAAATTGTCTAATACGCTTCTAAACATACGTTTAATTTAAATAATTTAAATTCAAGGCGAAACAACAATACGGGAGTGCCCTCTTGTTATTTACGTACTATATTTTACAATGAGAGAATATTTTCATGGAAAAACTGCATAAAAAACCTATTAATTTGTTATTTATGCATATTAAAGGAAAACTGCATATTAAAACTGCTTTTTATAATGTTTTACTAGAACATTTTCATTGCAAGACTGGAGCGTTTTGACATATTTATATACTAAAACGTTTTGATGGGAAAACTGCAACTTTGAAAAGTTTTGATATGGTTTACATATTAGTAGATTTTTATGGGAAAACTGCCATAATTAAGTGCTGTGATATTAATTAAATACTAGAACAATTAAATGGGAAAACTACAACAACGAAGTGCATATTATTTACATAATAGAACATTTTCATATAAAACTGCAACGCAGGAGTGATTTATTATTATTTACATACTACAGTATTACTTTTCCGGGGGAGACAGTAATAATGAAATGTTGTATAATTGCTTGTCCAACAGGTTTTTAATTATTAACCCAGTTCTAAGTTAATAACTAAAGTTAATAATGATAAAAATAGTTTAATATAATTTCTATATGGATAAACTACCAAATTAGTGTTTTTATTTTTTAGATAAACACTATATTAATTACATACATAATAATTAAGCATCAATAATAGGTGTATTTATCATAACTCTTTTCAAATGTATTGACAAATGTTCCTATGTATGCTTTGCCAAGTAAAAAAAGAAAATCATATTTGATAAATTTAAGGCAAGTAACCACAGAAAAACTTAGCTAGTTACATTATAGTCAACTTTCTGGCAGCTTCCAATCACATATTCAGATCTTCTGTATGAAATGTAACAGTATTTTGATATTTAATTCCTCAATGTCTTTATAAGTCGTCCAACATTATAAATTTAACCCATTCGTCACTAGCTTGATAAGACCTGGTTACGTAAGGATGATAAGGTGACTCCAAATGGCTGAAATTTTTAAATGATATATTTTTGCTTTCAGCATTATTGTTAACATTAAGTTATACAAGAACGGTAAACACCTAAACTATAAAAAACATTTCGGTGAGTACTAACAGTTGGATTTAACATTTTCAACTTAGTTTAGCGACCCTGGATTTTGTTCGCAGTTTAATTTATTTGGGGCTACATCATTACATAAAAAAGGAGGAGAAATAGTTTTACCGAAACCCCAGTTTTGAGTTCATATGTAATTAATTTTCTATTTTACATTGTTTACTAGCTGTAACCGCCCGCTTCGCCGGTCATAATATTGAGTTTTGATTGTATCATTGAAATGTGCAGCAACCTTTCAGTTTACTCAGTATCCAATTTACAACAGCTGATGTTTTGTGTAGTTTACTACTGTAGGCTACTCAATTATTTTTAATTTTGAAAATTTTGCCTACCACAATTTTATTCTATTTGTTTTTATTTAACAGCTGTTAATCAAATAAATCAATCAATTAATTTAGCTTCACAAGAAATCAATACATAAAAATATAAACAGTTTAAAAAATTAACACATGGTTTAATTTAATTTTGACATATTTAAAACCCACAGCTGATATTCTTTTTATATTTGACTTATTATACCTTCATGCATCCTGCTATTTGATTAACATTGAAACTTTAGAAGTCCAAGGGACGGAGCCCTGAGGGATTAAAGAAACGGGAATAGGACAGAATCCTTCCCTGGCGTGTATAGAACAACTTCCCCAAGTTTCATGGCGATCGGCTGGACGGTTTGGTAGCGCATAAAGGACAGACAAACATACATTGGATTTTATAGATATAGATAAAAATGGTATCCTTGTAACAGACTTCATGCTTTCAGTTTTTCTCAAGGTTTCTGCATCTCTCTGCCTGCAACAATTTATTTGTATTTACTTTTAATTCATTCTTCTTCGTCAACCTTCTATAAAGCCTAAGAGATACTACTAGTAGTTACTTGCGCTTCCAGTAGAACGACTTGTCAACAAGGAAGATAGCTGTTGAACTAGCGGATCCCTTTCCAAGAATGAGATCGGTTTCCAACCGTTTTAACTTCATCAAATACATATCTTTTAAAACCTTCTAAAATACTGATTGTAAATTCTTTTGCTACCACATTTGATGATGACGAGTCTGACATCACACTGCTATTTCCTGAGGAAAGGTTAACATACGGCGCATTTCCATTCCTTATTCCAACGCAGTTGTTTTTGCCGTTACTTTTCACACACTCAATATGTACTACCGACCACAGTTACATACAAACTGCACCTCACTTCCTCCATCACAAACTATACTGCAGACGATACAGATGGGCATTATACTCGTATTAAAATTTAATAAACAATTTTTACTAAATTATACAATGTTGAAACACTAGTTCACCTGCACTGGGCAATAAGAAAACTTGTTGGTAGACAAAGCTGGACTCTATGTTAATATAAAAGTAATGCCTTGTGTCTTTCCGCTATTTGGAGTCATTTGGAGGGTTGCCAGAAAGTTAGTCATATTTGTTATATTCAAAAAGACATGTATATACGAGGGGACCAAAAACATGGTATATAAGCGTTCATTTGTTATAGAATTAGTAGTAATAGTCACGTGACCCGAAGATGACCTTAGTTGTTCGAAGTTGGCCCCCGTCTTGAGTCCGAGAGCCGAAGATACCTGAATTTTGTGCTAGTAACCTTAATTTTAAACTACTACTGGTGACCCTGTTCCCACTTTAGCTCGATAAAGTTAAGGGAAATTCGTCAAGAGAGTATTATTTAGACAGGTCAATGAGACTGGTACAATTTTGAGTCTCTAGATGTGATTTATTTCTACAGAGAAAATTATTGTAATATTACATTAAATGCAATTAGATTATCGGTCGTAGAAAATAAATCGGAGAGGAATATCTAAACAAATATAAGGTTTTATTGGTGGTGGACAAACCCTGTTAATAGTTAGTACGATAGTTTTTATTTATCAACCATAAAACTAAAGCTACAATAAAACACTGTCAACTGTTATGGAACCCGTGAAACCGTGCTTTCTTGTTTATGTTAGGTAAAATTAGTTGTGTTCGGTTTTCACAAGTAGCGCTAGCTGTCTATCTCTCTCTCCAGCACCGCTGAAGAAACTACAGTAATAGCTGAGCACGGATAGTCGCCTGAGCGCTTAGTTGAAACGGACAGCACAGGCACGCGTCTACAGAAAATACATTGCTTTGGGCAATCTACTTGTTTTTCTATATTCTGATAACACTAAATGGCAAGGGTCCTTATGAATTTTGACATAAAATGTATCAGCTTTTACACTAATATCATTCTAAATAAAAAGCAGAGCTAGGCAGTTAAATGTCTGCACACAATAGGGTTTTTAAAAAGTAATTTTCATATTAAAATATCTTTCCTCCGTAAGAGATTTTACGTAAGAGATAATACAAGATTTTTGTTAATAGAATACCCTTAGTAAGTTACTATCAATTATTAAACGAGCCTTGTAAGAGCTCTCTCTCTTGCACACAGACCAATAGTCTGCTAGAGACATTCTTCTTGAAATTTTGTATTTTGTCTAATGAACCAAGAATAAAAGAAATTTTGATTTGATTCGCTTAACCCTCCTGTCTCGTCATTACTCCCCGTTCATGATGTAGGGTAGGCCTTCGACTCCTTCGAGATACTATGAAGACAGGCAATATGCATGGTTTTAGTTTAGGACCACAAATTTAATAACAACTTTGAAATGTACCATTTTGTAATGTTTGTATAAATTCATTAAATTAGTACCTTTTTACATCATTTAAAAACTTTCTTGTTATTTTTATTTGGTGAAATACATAGTCTATATAATATTATTTCCATGTTTAGCAGCGGGGGGGTATTATCAACCCCTCACCATTGAACCACCCCCTGGAACAACTTTGACAGAGTTAATTGATATTACGATTTGGGTTTTGTTACTGATGTTACAGCCCTGTAAGTGTATGGGGTCAGTACCACTTTATGTGAATAGGTGAATATCCGACGCAAATACGAGTACAGTAGCCTACATCTACATCCCCAGATTAATGAAAATATTATGTGTGAGCGTATATAATAAAAACAATTAAGGATATATACCCAACCATCCATAAACTATAGGCCTACGGTGGTAT
Source organism: Stictocephala bisonia (assembly GCA_035578905.1). Lineage (NCBI taxonomy): Eukaryota > Metazoa > Arthropoda > Insecta > Hemiptera > Membracidae > Stictocephala > Stictocephala bisonia. The sequence continues at coordinate 1,623,030 of JAQJVL010000179.1, forward strand.
TGACCCGCCCACCCACCGAGACACGTACGGTGGTATTGATCCACCCACTCACCGATACACGTACGGTGGTATGGATCCACGCACTCATTCATACACGTACGGTGGTATTGATTCTTTATCATTATTAGTTTTTAAGTGAAAAATAAAGAATTCAGAAGAAAAGTAATAATTTATAAATACTGATGGCTGATTAAGAGAAAAAGAGGATTTTAAGGGACCTTGATCGATTTAAAGTTATTTTGAAGAACATTTATTTCCAAGTTCTTAATTAAGGGTTAATACTTTCACTAAACCCTGTTTGGTGTAATGCTGTCGAAAATGTTGTGTACATTTAAGTGTCTGCAGAGACTGTCGGAGGTTGTCGGCCATGTTGATTTTAATCCCATAAGAACAATGTTGTTTTCGAACCAGACATACGGTAACGCGTATCCAAATCAAACAGTTATTTTTAAACAAATTTTTCAAAACAAATTGCATTTGATCAAGAATGAAATTACCCATTGCAATTGCTTTGCGAATTTACAATTAGATTTATAGAAAACAAAATATTAAAAATATTTAGTTTGAAGTTTTTGTGTTCCCCTATTATTCAAAACTAGGCGCATGCAAAATATCAAAAGCAAACCCAATGCGCAATATGATAACGTTTAAAATGACACCTGATACACAATTTTTGGTCAGTAAATAACGAAAAAATATGGATTCACAAATAACATCATTCTTATGGGATTAAAACCAACATGGCGGACAGCATCTGCAGACTCTTAAAAAACCTGCCATTTTCATAGAGTTGTGAAGAGTTTAATTATCAGGTGCTATCATGTGATGATTAACACTGTCAGAAGTGTTTCAGAACTCGTCCACCTTGAGATCTGCTTGCAGTAGCATTGACCAACGAGTATCCAATCTTGTTTGGTCACGTGATCGCCAACGGTCGACTTCAAAGAGGCAGAAACACGATGGTTGGCGCGAATCTACAAATAAATCACGACTTTTACTGCGCTTTGTGCGATAATTCGGCGTTGTGAGAGCCACACGCGTCGCCGTGGCCTTCCTGGCCTTTCCCACGAGCTGGCTCCAGTCAGCTGACCTAACCTACATACGACAAGAACAACAAACCAACTCAAGACTATTTACAGCCTAATTGGTATTTATGAAATTTACACTCAACTTAAAAGTTTGAAAACTGTCTGTAATGAGTCAAGAAATAGTTGTATTTTCATGAGCGATACTTTTTAATCTATGGAAATTAGGTACGTTTACGTATTTTAACGAAAAAAGGGTAAAATCGCTAAGTTTAGTATTTTTGACAAATTTCTGCCATTTTAAACCATTTATAATCATCATTTTTTTTTTAGTTTGGCGTGTTTTTAAAGGTGATTACAAATTTGGAAACTATTTATGTCTATAACAATTATTTATCGAGATATAACGGAAAAACTAGTTTCGTGGTGAATCTTGATTAGCGGCCATTACGCGATCATTAGGCCTATAAACAACAACTATTATCCACAAAAAACAAATTTGCGCATATTTTCGACGAGGCCCAAATTTATCGAAAATATCGAATGTATGTGAAGGATATGTTAAGTTAGGGTAGGTTTATGAAATGTGTTTTTATGAGTGATAATGATTTTTTCCACAAAACCAATTACATATTCGTGTCCAGCATAAAAACAAATTAAATGATTTTTTAAAATAACGTTTTTAAAAATTCACTTAAACAATTTATTGTGAAAACAAATGTTAAGTACATTCTGAAAATATTGGAGTCTTTAAGAGAATGGATTGTTCCAAAGGCCTTTTTACAAATATTAGTCTTCCCAAGTGAGATTGTGTTTAAAAGTGATATCTAAATCTTTAAATGAAGTATATAAGGATAGATGTAGGCTTATAACATCAGCTCGAATATGATTTTGATAGCATTGAAGTTAGATTTGGTGTAAAGGCGGGAAGAGCAAATACGAATAGACTGTGTTTATTCTTCGGTGAGTTTACGACCATGCATTTTGGTGAATTTTACTATATTTTCAATATCTTGGTTGATTCGATTACAGAATCGTTTACACCACAATGAACTGATGAATCTGTAAATCATCAGCATACACGTGATGCTTAGTGAGGTCAAGAGCGAGCTTATGTCTTTAATGTACAAGGAAAAAAGCAAAGGGGTCAATATTGAGCCTTGAGGTACGCCATATGAAACAGATTTAAAGCTCGATACTCTGTTAACCAGACTAACACACTATGTAGATAGAATACCATCAATAGAATAACCAGAAAAAAGAATACATTTTTGGTTAGCACCATCAACCAAAAAAAGAATTTTACACTACGTTCAGAGCGTGCTGTAAAACAGGTTTAACAGCAATGGTTTTCCTGAAAAGAAGGCCTTTGTTCATTTCATTGTTCATCGAAAAGCGTGACTATTGAATCGTTTTCCCGAGTCGGTGCCGACGTTTATCAGGTCTAGCGCATCAGAGGCTTTGTGCTGGCTGAGACACGACCAGCTTTGTTCCTTCAATCACCATTATATGCAAATTTCAATAAACAAAATACACAGAGGCACTTGCCTTGCGCCGCCGCGTTGGCTCGAGCACTCTCCTGCTCTTACTGAAACAAGCGTGGCTATAAATAGCAAACAAATTTTGCATTCATCAATTGGTGATTTTATACAAATGTCTTATGGTATATATGCACGAGCTTCGCAACTTTGAAAATTGTCTCTTGAATAACATTAATAATGATTATCCCCATGTTGTACTTATAGTCTTAAAAAAAGTTAAATTACGTGAAGACAATGGACTTTAAAGCTATTTGTCTGAAAGCATGGCCAAATTATTCTTCACGAGCCGATTCCTCGGATACTGGTTAACACTCAAGGGAACAATGTCCCATGACGCATTATAAATATTCATATTGAACTTCAAAACTTAGTAAGAAACTGAGATTTCAGAGCGTACGATATAGATCAATCTGTAGAGGCAATACGATATCGTTTGAGTCACACTGCAAATCTATTTACGTCATACAACAAGAACAAACTGTTTCTTAAAACATATATAATTCATTTCAGAAGTGTTTGTACACTCCTTGCCTTAGCTAGTTTACATTAACTCCTATTTAATGAATGCAAAAACCTTACATTCAAGGTGGGACGGACTGTCAATAAGGGACAGCAGTGACCCGATACGCAGGAGCGACATTATGAAACACTGTCGTTGATAACACGAAAACAGCAACTTTACTTGGTAAGCAGGAAAACTTTTAGACCCATTCGTCTAATTATTCAAATTCCCTTGATCAAGATGCCAATTTCTGTCCTGTTGGTCTCAACAACATCAAAATACAGGAGGAAGTGCAAGACTGCTGTGTCGGTCTGTCAGAATGTCCTCCAAGAGAATAAGGAATAGTGCTGTTTCGGTCCTCACCATGCCTACAAGATATCGTCGACAGTGATCACTACACTATATAGTTTCAGTCCTCACCATGCCTACAAGATAATCGTCGACAGTGATCACTACACTATATAGTTTCGGTCCTCACCATGCCTACAAGATAATCGTCGACAGTGATCACTACACTATAAAGTTTTGGTCCTCACCATGCCTACAAGATAATCGTCGACAGTGATCACTACACTATATAGTTTCGGTCCTCACCATGCCTACAAGATAATCGTCGACAGTGATCACTACACTATATAGTTTCGGTCCTCACCATGCCTACAAGATAATCGTCGACAGTGATCACTACACTATAAAGTTTTGGTCCTCACCATGCCTACAAGATAATCGTCGACAGTGATCACTACACTATATAGTTTTGGTCCTCACTATGCCTACAAGATAATCGTCGACAGTGATCACTACACTATATAGTTTCAGTCCTCACCATGCCTACAAGATAATCGTCGACAGTGATCACTACACTATATAGTTTCAGTCCTCACCATGCCTACAAGATAATCGTCGACAGTGATCACTACACTATAAAGTTTTGGTCCTCACCATGCCTACAAGATAATCGTCGACAGTGATCACTACACTATATAGTTTCGGTCCTCACCATGCCTACAAGATAATCGTCGACAGTGATCACTACACTATAAAGTTTTGGTCCTCACCATGCCTACAAGATAATCGTCGACAGTGATCACTACACTATATAGTTTCGGTCCTCACCATGCCTACAAGATAATCGTCGACAGTGATCACTACACTATATAGTTTCGGTCCTCACCATGCCTACAAGATAATCGTCGACAGTGATCACTACACTATATATATAGTGCTGTTTCGGTCCTCACCATGCCTACAAGATAATCGTCGACAGTGATCACTACACTATATAGTTTCGGTCCTCACCATGCCTACAAGATAATCGTCGACAGTGATCACTACACTATATAGTTTCGGTCCTCACCATGCCTACAAGATAATCGTCGACAGTGATCACTACACTATATAGTTTCGGTCCTCACCATGCCTACAAGATAATCGTCGACAGTGATCACTACACTATATAGTGCTGTTTCGGTCCTCACCATGCCTACAAGATATCGTCGACAGTGATCACTACACTATAAAGTTTTGGTCCTCACCATGCCTACAAGATAATCGTCGACAGTGATCACTACACTATATAGTTTCGGTCCTCACCATGCCTACAAGATAATCGTCGACAGTGATCACTACACTATAAAGTTTTGGTCCTCACCATGCCTACAAGATAATAGTCGACAGTGATCACTACACTATATAGTTTCGGTCCTCACAATGCCTACAAGATAATCGTCGACAGTGATCACTACACTATATAGTTTCGGTCCTCACCATGCCTACAAGATAATCGTCGTCGACAGTGATCACTACACTATATAGTTTTGGTCCTCACTATGCCTACAAGATAATCGTCGACAGTGATCACTACACTATATAGTTTCGGTCCTCACCATGCCTACAAGATAATTGTCGACAGTGATCACTACACTATATAGTTTCGGTCCTCACCATGCCTACAAGATAATCGTCGACAGTGATCACTACACTATACAGTTTTGGTCCTCACCATGCCTACAAGATAATCGTCGACAGTAATGACTACACTATATAGTTTCGGTCCTCACCATGCCTACAAGATAATCGTCGACAGTGATCACTACACTGTATAGTTTTGGTCCTCACCATGCCTACAAGATAATCGTCGACAGTGATCACTACACTATATAGTTTCGGTCCTCACCATGCCTACAAGATATCGTCGACAGTGATCACTACACTATATATATAGTGCTGTTTCGGTCCTCACCATGCCTACAAGATAATCGTCGACAGTGATCACTACACTATATAGTGCTGTTTCGGTCTTCACCATGCCTACAAGATGATCGTCAACAGTGATCACTAGTTTCAATAACTAGCAACAACTTGATATGATTTAAGTTGTTCTCAAGATGTTAACATTTAATATTTTCTGGTCTAAAATGCGTCCACAAAATCATAAGAATGTAAGTAGTATCTGACTCTGTGCACTTTTTAAGTTATAACTAAAACGAAGGATTTTTATTTTACAATTCAGTTAAACTACTCGTATATTGGTTGTGGTCGAAAGGCAACCTCTTCCGATCATCACCGACTTGATAGATACATAATGAACACAACAACGGTAGGTTTCTGGTGAACTCGACAAACCTGTAGAAACCGGCCTCACAGATGGCAAACTGGCCTCTCACATATATAAGGTATGTGCTGGATCAACATGACGCCACGGCTAGGCCACAAGTTGTAGCAGACAGTCAACATGACGTCACGGCTAGGCCACAAGTTGTAGCAGACAGTCAACATGACGCCGCGGCTAGACCACAAGTTGTAGCAGACAGTCAACATGACGCTGCGGCTAGGCCACAAGTTGTAGCAGACAGTCAACATGACGCCACATCTAGGCCACAAGTTGTAGCAGACAGTCAACATGACGCCACGGCTAGGCCACAAGTTGTAGCAGACAGTCAACATGACGCCACGGCTAGGCCACAAGTTGTAGGCTACAAGTTGTAGCAGACAGTCAACATGACGCCACGGCTAGGCCACAAGTTGTAGCAGACAGTCAACATGACGCCACGGCTAGGCCACAAGTTGTAGCAGACAGTCACCTACAAAATAATAATTACCTCATTTTAACCGTTGACAAAGCGTTTATGTTCCACCCCATTTCTCTCTCACGGATCGTAATCGAACAATTAATTGTTATGCTTTAAAAAGAATATAAGAACTCATATTATGTCTATTAACGATTATATCTTACTTCTCATTCCACTGATTTCCTTTATGAATACAGGCTTCTTGTTTCTTTAGTATCATTCTGGCGTCTTTCAAGTAAAAAATAAAGAAGAAGTCCTTAATTTTATTTGCATTAACTTTATTATATCACAGAAATAGAAATGTATTGTATCATAGAATTCAACGGAAAAAGATCCTACCGTCTTAAATCTTTAGCTAGTTTACATTAACTCCTCTTTAATGAATGAAAAAAATATAGTCTTTCCTTATACTTCTTGACAAACATTAGATCACATCAAAATCCATTCATAGCCTTGTTTTTGTAAGTCCTCTTGCAACCAGAATGTAGTTCCAGGTAGACCCCTATCAGCTAAGTAAATACAATATTGGACTTGGTGATGAGTCTCAATCCTCGGGTGTTTCTCCCTAGCAATGAATAAATAACACTTTTCCGAAACATAAACGTAGGCCTACTAAAGGGACTTATGATATTACTTAAACCATTATATATATATATATATATATATATATATATATATATATATATATACATGTATATATATATATACAATATATATATATATATATGTATGTATATATATATATATATATATATATACATACATACACACATTTCCTGGCTTATTTTTGTCTGTGCAATCGCACCATCTCTGTACATACTATTAGAAAAAAAATAATAAAATTGTATTTTATTACGTAAATGACTAGTTATGATAATCTCTAATAGGGAGTATGACTCACAAATGATTGCTCTGTGGTATGATTATGTACACTTTCCTTGCAAAACACATAAAACCAAATAGTTTTCCTCAAAGGCTCAATAGTACATTTGGAATATAATTCGAAACTTATCAAGGCATTGACCTCAGCAATAATACGACTGTTCTTTCTTGATATACAACGATCTCGTAGTTTTGTTCAGTCTGTTTTATAGTTCTACTTCAGTATGGTCTCCCAGTGATCGTGTCCGTTCCGATATAATTACATCTTCTCTTCTTTTACAAAAGCTGTCTATCCATTAAACATTCTACTTCTTATCATAGCAAGTGACACTCATAGATATCCATCTTAATGGTTGGTAACACTATATCCATCGTACTGGAAGGTTTCTAAACTGGAAGCATTTTTAATGATAATATTATAAAATTAGTTTCTTAGAGCTCATGGCGGTTTTTATAAAGTATAGATAGGCCACTTACAAAGCGAAATAATAAATGCACCTGTGTACGAGACATGGATTGAGTGGTGGAAGCAAGATAGAAGTCATGGCAACCAGGCCGCGTGCTGGCATCACAGTAGCAAGCCCCGCCCACTACGACTTTATTAGTTGTGAACGTTGGTTGGTTTCATTAGCACAAACGAAGCAATCTCAGAGCTATTCAATTAAATCATTATATGGCATTCAAATAACATTTAGTAATAATAATAATAACAACACAATTAATAATAGTGTAAACAATAAATAGCAATTAAACAAACTTGTACAGTTCGTTAGCTTTTTTTTTATCTAATAAACACTGTTGTGGAAGTTGAATATTTTTTTAGGCGGATGTTAGTTAAGTCCGTGAAGTAAAGCAGCTCAGAGGTGGAGTGGTTTCCCTCTGCTACCGAAATACCATACATGCGCTAAATATAACACGCAGGTCGCTTACTGTTCGGCCAAAATGTAATGAAAATTACCAACTTTTACTAGTTCAATGAGGACCGTAAACATTTTTACGAATATTTCGGTATTTTCGTCCCAAAATAAAATCACAATTGTGTAATGAGTTCCCTTCAGCATATTGTATTAAGTTAATTTAAAGAGTATTTATTATATATCATTATATATCACGAAGACTTTACACGATCCATCTTTAAAAAATCAGATACAGTAGGCATATACAAAGCAATTTCAAATTAGAGATTCAGTTAGCCACAAACAACTTTTTGATGCTAAAAAGCAATGCAAGTCAATATACCTGGCTACAGACTGGTGGAAGCTATCGGACATACAACTTACTATGTGGCAGCTTGATATTGTTGAAATTAAAACCGCACACAAAAGCTGTGATGGCAACGTTTTCATCCTGGCAGTAAACGTGTCTGACACTACAAAAGTGAATGTATACAAATCGCATAATACCTTATGGTCAGACACAGTACTTAAAGTTTTCAAACGACCTATCATGTATGTTGGGGACTTCAACAGCCATCACAGCCAATTGAGTTACTTATTGGACGATGGAAATGGCAGAAGCCTAACCGACTGGCTGACCAACAACTTATTTCTTGTATTTGATTCTAAAGACAAACTTTGCCGTAGAGTACAGAGATTTGGGCTGTTCAGCACGGGGTAGCGGAAAGTCAATGGGCAATGCTCAGGTACGAAGAAATGTCATTATGAAACATTGCCGTAGAGTAGAGAGATTTTGGCTGGTCAGCGCGGGGGCAGCGGACCGTCAGTGGGCAATGCTCAGGTACGAAGGATGGCATTATGAAACATTGCCGTAGAGTAGAGAGATTTTGGCTGGTCAGCGCGGGGGCAGCGGACCGTCAGTGGGCAATGCTCAGGTACGAAAACATGGCATTATGAAACATTGCCGTAGAGTAGAGAGATTTGGGCTGGGCAGTGCGGGGGCAGCGGACCGTCAATGGGCAATGCTCGGGTACGAAAAAAATGGTATTATGAAACATGGCTGTAGAATACAGAGACTTGGACTGGGCATCGCGGGGGCAGCGGACCGTCAATGGGCAGTGGCCCGGTACGAAGAAACGGCATTGTAACATTATAAGTGGCATGGCCGTAGATAAACCGTTGGAATTTTGCAGTATTATCGGGAAACTAAATTTAATTTGAATGTACTTCTTTGGATTGATTATGGAATAGAGTTTAGTTATAGTGAAGGCTCCAGAAAATCGTAAATATTAATTTAATGTTTCTATAATTAGTACTACTATAACTTGACATGAAGAAGACCTATGGAAAGAGCTGATACTTTTTTATGAATTGTTAGCGTTAATATTTTTTATTAGTATTTATATTATCGGTGATTTATTATGTTAGATTGTCACGATTTCGGAACTGGGTTATTCAAATATACAGCGTCCCTGAACTGTAGTCCATTGTCATGTCTGTAGTGTTTAACTTTCATTACTAGTGTACCGGAAAAGTTTTTGACTCACATAATCTAGGGCAAGTTATCTTAAGTAGGCAATGCTCGTCAGTGGTTTAGTTGCAAACCTCTTTATCGCCATATACTGATTGCTATCTACAATGGCTGACCTACTGACTATTGGATAACTTTCTCCATTCCGTGTAGACGAAGGTCACAGGCTCGGTGCCGTAGTTTGTCTACCTCAAGTAACACGAGATTATGTTGATCACTTGCTTGACAACACATCCTACTAATAAAAACCCTACTAAACTATTGAGGTATGATACTGTGACTGTTCGGAATTATTGCAATAGGTATCTGAAATAGTGTCTCCCTTCCCAAAAAATTTCCTGACTTAACTTCAGAGCAATACTATAGCAAGTGCTGGAACTACGAGGAGGTACAAAATGCTTTGACCGATGACGTGACGATATTAGTCAGCCGTAACCGTAGAAACGCTTTAACACCTTGCATGGTTGCCACATGCAGTTCTTTAACACCTTGCATGGTTGCCACATGCAGTTCTTTAACACCTTGCATGGTTGCCACATGCAGTTCTTTAACACCTTGCATGGTTGCCACATGCAGTTCTTTAACACCTTGCATGGTTGCCACATGCAGTTCTTTAACACCTTGCATGGTTGCCACATGCAGTTCTTTAACACCCTGCATGGTTGTTACATGCAGTTCTTTAACACCTTGCATGGTTGTTACATGCAGTTCTTTAACACCTTGCATGGTTGCCACATGCAGTTCTTTAACACCTTGCATGGTTGTTACATGCAATTCTTTAACACCTTGCATGGTTGCCACATGCAGTTCTTTAACACCTTGCATGGTTGTTACATGCAGTTCTTTAACACCTTGCATGGTTGCCACATGCAGTTCTTTAACACCTTGCATGGTTGCCACATGCAGTTCTTTAACACCTTGCATGGTTGCCACATGCAGTTCTTTAACACCTTGCATGGTTGCCACATGCAGTTCTTTAACACCTTGCATGGTTGCCACATGCAGTTCTTTATTTGTATCTTTCTAATAACATACTTGTTTGAATATGTGAAATTATGTGCAATAAAACCTTTTATGATCGCAGATTTTTCATTTTATTAGTAATTTCTTGTATATTTTTGTTTCGTATTGATTGTTATGGATTGTCAGACATTGCGTGCTGTCAGACACCGCACAGTCAAGCGCACTCAAGTATAGTACCACACATAGTTATGCCATGAATACTATTATTAGTATAGTGTCGAACACCTTTCATATATGTTATATTGTGGACTGCATTTAAACCATGTTTGAAAAAGTTACAATTAGGACGTCTGTTTGAGCATTAGAAAGCGATCTTGACACGAGTGCCGAGCGAGAGTACAATGGTTGTTGATTGGATCCCTCTTTATCGTGATGTACAGCATGGCCTGTATCCAAAATGGTTGCTGAAAAGAATTTAGAAATTCAATCCAGGTTATCAAAGAGGGTTTATATTACAGCCAAGACATTTATAATAAAACTGGTTCTGAATCTACAAAATACTAACTACACAAATGTTACTTCTTCAAATAATTTAAACTTGAATCTGAATTCCACTGCTTAATTAAATCCAGCTACTCACATGTTTGGGACTCTCCCTTTCTTACAATTTATTTTGGATTGATTGTATGAATTATATGGAAACTAAACCAAATAAATGCTCGTACACGCCACCTTCAACATGCTCGTATACGTCACTTTCAACATGCTCGTACACGTCACCTTCAACATGCTCGTACACGCCACAATCAACATACTCGTATATGCCACCTTCAACATGCTCGTATACGCCAACTCCAACATGCTCGTATACGCCACCTTTAACATGCTCGTACACGTCACCTTCAACATTTTCGTACACATCACCTTCAACATGCTCGTATACGTCACCTTCAACATGCTCGTACACGCCACACGCCACCTTCAACATGCTCGTAAAACTTCAAGATGCTCGTACACGCCACCTTCAAAACGCACGTACACGTCACCTTCAATGTGCTCGTATACGCCATCTTCAACATACTCGTACATGCCACCTTCAACATACTCGTACACGTCACCTTCAACATGCTCGTACACCTCCCCTTCAACATGCTCGTACATGCCACCTTCAACATACTCGTACACGCTACCTTCAAATTTGTTGTACACGCCACCTTCTCCTTGCTCGTACACACCACCTTCAACTTGCTCGTACACACCACCTTCAACTTGCTCGTACTCGCCACCTTCATATGCAACGTGTAACAGTAGGTAATCATTCATTTAGATTTAACGATACCACCACTAACAAACCTTAGATGCTTTTATATTAATTTTTAATGGATCACGATTAGTAAACCATATAGCAGTGGCAATACTCTGAAACTAGTGAGTGTAGGCTTGAAGCTGTGGGAACCTACTAACATACAGTAGTTCGTTTTCAGCCACCTATTCAAGCCACCTATTTTTAAGAACATATATGGAAACAAAACGTAGGCCCATAACGTTTCTGTTATTCTCTGATAATGCTATTTACCTAAACAATTCTTTTGGAACTTAAGTAAGATGATTGTGGATCTTTACCACTAATTGAGTAAGATTTTAACTTGATTTCTAAGGTTAATGTCTGAATTTTTATTGATTTACAAGTATTACTTAACCGAGTGTTTTCTCATAAATGGAGTTACAAATTTTACTACAAGAAAAAACGTGTCCTAATTAATTAAACATTCTTTCAATCAAGGAGTTTTCTCCTCACTTCTTAAATAGCTAAAGAAAACCACACTTTGAAAAAAGATGATCCCTGTTCTACAAACAATTAATTATCGGCCTGTCTTAATTTTGCCAGCTCTGAGCAATGTATTTGGAAAACGTTGTAGTACTAGAATGCTTCAATTTATGAACAACCGCAACCAGCATTCTTCTGATGACCAGTTTGGTTTTAGAAAGGGGAAATCTATAATAGGTGAAATTGTAAGGCTAATCGATACGTTTGTGGAGGGATTTATAAGGTCGGAATCCCACATTAAGTGTGTTTCTCGACTTATCTAAAGCATTTGACTTTGTTGACCACATAGCATCGCAAAGCAAACTGGATATAAATCACTCGTAGCTTGCCTCTCAAGTGGGTTAGTTCATTTCTAAGCCACAAATCTAACTTGTCCATATTTGAAACCAAATTTCCTTTCCACTTGGATATGGCGTCTCACAAGGGTCAATCTTAAGTCCAGTTCTTTTTTTTATATATGTCAGTGACATATGGTGACCATTGCTGCACGGAAAACTTGTTCAGTATACTGAAAGCACAACTCTCTGTTTTATAATCAAATCATACTCGATTCTGGAACAACAATCGTTTGTTGATACCAACAACTGTGTCCAGCATTACAATAGTTTTAATCTCAATATAAAATCTTCAAAATCCAATGTTTTGAATTTCAATGTACGTTCAGTACATTTAATTGAGGGATGATCTATTAGGTTATCAGATACATTGCTGGAGGAAGTCAGTTGGAATATTCCTTGACCAAGGGTTGACTTGGAATCACCACATCGACTATATGTGCTTCAGGTTGTCCTCAGAAATGTTGTTCTGAGGTCCTTAGCCAGTCAGGTATTGAGGACGACTTATTATGCTTAATTTACCCGCATCTCAAATACGGATTAGTGTTGTGGGAGCGTCTGCACATAACAATGTTTTTACAGCGTTTAAACTTTAAAAAAGACGATTCGCATGATCACAAAATTGAAATTCAGAGTCGTGTAAACAATCCTTTAAACATTGTGCAATTGTTGACTTTGCCGAGCCTCTACATTTATGAAACTACGTACTTTATTCTGCTTGTCTAAATGTGCCTTAATAAGGGACCAAGACAAGCTTTTTCTGTATTGCAAGAGGCAAAATACAGAAATAACTACCGAACGGAAATTAACAGAATGGTAATTTAACCACCCAGCCAGCTAGTTCGTTGTTTGTTTCCTCAACAAACTACCAAACTCAATGGAATACGCCCCAACGCTCAAGACGCTAAAAACTCGTTTAAAACGTTTTTTAGCGTCACAAGCATTTTACAATGTCACCGAGTTTATGACGAACGACTGGGAGACCGTTCATTTAGAAGACTGGCTCCGACGTGTGAAGTGGGAAATTTGTCAACAGAACGAAATGTGAATGAATGATAGATTGTATCTCTGAATGAGGTTTTGATATGGACTGCAAAATCTAAATAAATTTATAATTGACGATTACTATACATTGTCTAGTGTCGCTGCAATAAAAATTGATTTGATTTGCCATCATAACGTTCCCGTTTGTATTGGATAATTCAGCCACAATACATCTGACGAGCGACATTTCACAGCGTCCTTGATTTATTTCAATGATTCGAAAGCAAACATTTCCCCTAACTAACTGTTTGATCGAGCGAGAACTGTGACACGTGATCACAGACCCTTGAAGCCGACAGACAGGCGGTCTCGGACGAGTCACGAACGGCGATGATTCAGTTCAGTAATCGCCTGTCCCTCCTACAACAGACAACTGAACTATAATAATAGTTTGCAAACGAAATACGTTCGAGTCGTCCTCCTTATCCACTTCTTATCTAGGTACCTTGTAGTTTTAAAATCACTGGCAATCAAATCTATTTTCCATTGAAAAAGAAAGTTTGTCACTGCAGTTCTATTGTATACGAGGAGTAAATCCTCATAAAAAAAATAATAATAATAAAAGAAAACAGTTGATTTACACAAGTTTTAATATTTCATTGATTTAAGAAATTTAACACTTGATTTATTTTGTTTCTACAATTACTCAAATAAATATATTTTTTTAATTTTATATGTGCATATTCCTGTACTGTATTATTAATTAGTTGAAACAAATATTAAAAATTAAAAAAACTGACGAATACTAGTGAATAACATATTTTATTACTAGTGATTTGATGTTTTCATAAAATATTTAGCAAATAGATCACTTCTGTCTTCATTCTGGCCCTGACAGGCAAATTGTAATTGTCAACTACTTTACAGCGTTTATCTGGCAGTGGCTGTTGGCTGAAAATTGCAGACTTTCATATAATACACTGAACTTTCATATTCCCCTCAAGTACTGTACAACACACTCAATAAAGCTGAGACGCCGGTGCCCCCGGGTCGGTTTGGGAGAGCGACAGTGGAGCGCCTGTCAAAAACATCAAACTGTCAGTCAAGAAATAGCACAACTGCGACAGTGGAGCACCTAACCGTGAGGCGCTCCACTGTCGTACCCTCACGGGTCCAGTGTGACAAGGGTTCAAAAACTAGGACTTTTGGATGGGATGATGAGATGAGGCAGATTAGAAGCCTGCTACCTGAATCTGCAAAACTACGACTCATGCAGTCTCTCGTATTATCAGTATTTTATTATTGCTATCCTGCATACGGTAATAGTATTTCCAAAGAGGATACAGAAAGGATTAAAAAAAATCCAAAACTCTGCCGTACGCTTTATTTTTACTTAAGGTGGTACGACCACGTTAGTCTTTTCAGGCAGTCTGTAAACCTCCTTCCCATGAAGGCCGTATGCAGGATGCTGACCTGCTGCATGACTCACAAAGTTTTAAAGCTCAATGAGCCCCAGTATCTAAGCGAGAGACTCTCATTCCGGGATGAGGTCTCACAGCGCAGCACACGTAACGGAGGAAAACTTCATTTTCCAAAGGTTAGGCTTGAAGCTGGGAGGAAAAGCTATACTTATTTCGGCCCGACATTGTACAATGACCTCCCCGATAACTTCAAGCCTTACTCACATGAAACATTTAAGGTAAAGCTTAGGGAAATGCTATTAAATGGTGAAATAGTTGATTAGAAGTTGTTAATGTTTAGTTGTCTAGTTATATAATATGTCTCACTTGTTGCTTTAGGATTAGTTATTCACTGTTCATGTTAGTTTTATTTTTGACTCGAGTTGCTCTGAAAAGCAGTGTAAAACTGAGAAACGCTTATGTAAATAAAGGCATTTTTATTTATTTATTTATTGTGTTTAAGTTGAGAGTAATCTAAGTGTAGGTGATACACATGTTTATTAAAATAAGCATATATATTATTTACATTAAATTCGGGTTCGATTCCCGATTTTGTTCACAAATGTTACACTTCAAATTTCTTTAGAAATAAAAAAGCCTTCTGGCATTGAAATTGTAAATATAAGTTATAATAAAATAAGTTGTTATAGTCCGATTCATTGACACGCTTCTAAGTCATAGAAAAGGTGAATTGTATAAGACGTAAATTCGTGGATTGGTTGGCGTTTTGACGTATTCCTAAGTAACTATTTTTCATATTCCTTTTTATTAAATCAAGGCTAAGCAGGTTGAACCGTCAATAATGTATAAAAACTGCATAAATATAAAAATAATGTATAAAAATATGTATGTATATAATGCATAATGTATAAAAAAAAAATAATAAGTTGATAGAACGTCTATTTGCGGTATATATTTTCAGTTTTGTTATATATACGAATACCTGTTGTTATAACACGAAATAATACCTTTAACATATACTGTTCTTATAAAATTAATTTAAATAGTATTCAGTCATCACTGAGACATATCCAATACATTATTTTCATACCAACCAACTAAATAGATGACAACTAAATATTTCAAATCTTTGAAGTCTTTAGATAGCGTAAATTATCAAAACGCATTTGTATTAATATTAAAATATTAAGTGAAATAGCATGTCTCGTTTGAATTTCCGTATTTTGTTTGTTTTGGAATATTGTAGACTATATATTGAGTGTAAATAATATTTTTCTTTAGTTAAAAGTTTTATTTTAGATTGATGAAAATATTAAGTAAGTACAATAGCATTTTTTTGTTTAAATTTTCATATTTTATTTGTTTTAGGATATTGTAGCCTACAGATTGATTGTAAATATTATTTTTTGTTTTAGTTTAAGTATTGTTTTTTGTATTTTAGATTGTTTTAAATATTAGTAAGTGCAACCCAAATTATTTAGTTTAAATTTCAATGTATATTTATTATTTTAGAATGTTATACATTTTATTAAGTGTTAAAACTAAGAAAAGCTTATTCGTTATTTACAAACCTATTTGTAGTTATTGACCCTTTTTTGTAACTCTTCCTTTTCTTTGAAACAACTTGCCGAGAAATAAAATTAATTTAATTTTTAAAAATCACTGATTGGCTTTTACGAATTTGCATAAACTATGGTTAATATTTCATATTTAATACTCATGGGTTAAAGGGACAAGTCATGGGCAAAGGACGACGAGTGTCTACGTGTTTCTATTACATAAAACTAAATAGTATCAAGTTTATAATTTTTCGAAAAAGATGACTATAAATGCATCATTATCTTAGTCTTCGGGAGTTCGGGAGTTGATGTGGTAAACGTGATGCGATCCACATCCGAAGACAAGATAGTGTGCATAAACAAGCGTGGATATATTTTATCTGAAGGATTACAAACTTGTTTAAAAAAAGTCTGCAACAGTTTAACCACCTATTAATTAAAATAAATAAATAAATAAATAAATGAAACATGATTAAGAATACTTATCACAGTACATTAATAGTTTTGACTGGTATTTTAGAATAACCCCTTACTAGGACATATCAACTACAGAAACAATGTTACACTTACTCCTACAAAATATGCAGTGCACTTAAAACAGTCAGTATGATAGTAGCCGTTGTGATATTTAGGAGGCCCCGCGAGCTGAGCTCGATAGCAGGTAGGAAGTAGGTAGAGTACAGAAGACAGGTAGTTTTAGGTGCGACACGCCTCTAGCGAAAATTATTTATGACAACCCCTCAGCCAGGTAAGAGGCGCTTCTGTGTCGCGGATTCGGTCCGTTTAGAGGGAGCATCTATTTCCCTTGTCCCCGGTAATGCTGGCTTGGAGGCACGTCCAAGAACACTCACAACATTAAGCTAGTAACTTAAGACACAAAACTGGACAACTTAAATACCAGCATCAATCATGCCCCCTGACACATGTGCCCCTAGGTCCGCTTGGCGGGAGTTTTTTACCTGTACTAGTAACACTAGCTTAGAGGCTTGTCCTGAGGGAATATCAAACAAATAAATACATTTTTTCACAACAGAACAGAATTTTTGAATGGGATATTTCACACAACTTAAACAACCCCCCCCCCCCAATAATCTCCCCCAGTCCACCTAGGCATCGCTTGGAGGGAGTTCCCCTACTACTCATCACGTATCGGCTTGCTACGGGCACAGCGTGTATAGATTACTCTGTGCAACGGGAATTCCTGTGGTCCATGGTCCCTCGAACCTGATGGAGTTGTAAAATCAAATGCTGTTCGGATAAATTAAATATTTTTTTTTCTATTTAATAACCTATAGGCCTATACCTGATCCTTTTCATGTTTTTCTTTGTATTTACTTTGTATGTCATATTGTCAATTTTGTCATATTGTCAATTTTGTCATATTGACAATTTTGTCATATTGTCAATTTTGTCATAATTGTGTTTTGTGTTATAGTTTGTAAGAGAACGTGACTTTCTTAGCGGTCAACCGTAGTCTATAAGGCGTACTTTTTAAGGGGTTTTTTAAATTACTTTGGGTTAAGGGGGAAAACTATTTGTAACTGTGGGTATAAGTATTATAGTAAGTAATATTTGTCTGAATTTTTTACCTCTGCAGACATTGGTGGTAAGCAATGCCTGTCTGTATATGGTGAAACAGTGTGAGATAAAATGAGCACTAACACAGTCGAAATTTAACAGCCGTTATTTCAAAAGTACGTATTGTATGTTTATCTCTGTTAACATTCTAATAGACCATAAATCAATGCTATTCTTGCGAACATAAAAAAATAAATAAACTGTAAGGACCGTTTCTACCAACTAGAGATATTTTTCTAAAAGCATCATTCTTACTGCACATATAGGGTCTAAGTAAGATGAACTTGTGTACCGAATTTCAAGGCTACGAGTAATTTAGTTATTGATCTACTTTAATTATGAATAACTCAGTCGGTTCATTATATTTTATACCTCTGAGACTATATATACATTTTCTACCCTATACTACTGTATTTTATACTAAATGAATTTAGTTGTGTGTATAATTTTTCATATTAATTAAGATATTTAAAATATTTTAAGGTGCATTTTTAGTTACTTTTCGTAAAATATGTATTTGAAATATTAGTATTTTATATTTTATTATCAAAACTATATTTTACATTTATTATTTACAAACTACACTTTATAATACAGTAAATATATTATAAAATATAGTTTATATTATTAAAAATGCTATAAAAAGTATATTAATGAAAAAATGCAATTTTGTAGTAATTTTTTTACATACTAACGATATAATAAGTACATTTAAAATTATTTATACTATATATTTTTTCTGTAATTAGTACGGTATAGTATACAATATTTAGTTTATCAACATTCGTTGGCAACAGCATTTTCATAGATATACAATATTACACGACTGAAAAAAGAAAACAGGCAGATGCAAAAAGAATTGAAAGAACTGAAGAGATTTTGGGAAGAGAACAAGAAAATGGTAAATTGAATCATCCTCTTGATGAAGTTCAACCGTTTTCCTGAGGGGAAATAACCAACGATAATATAGTAATGATATTTTAGTTTTTATTTAGATAAAAATATGCCTGCAAACCACATAAAAATATCTTCCAATCATGATTATGGTCGAGGAAAAGAGGCAATATAACTTATTTGTCCAGGGCCCCCAGTGGGGACAATGCACGTGCCCGGCTGGCCTGCGGCCTCAAGTCCGTTACTCGTTCCTCGCTAAGCTACAATTTCACCATCAAACCGACCCGCATTCCCCATTACTAACATGAGAGAGAAATTTGACTGTGGAAGTCTCTTTGACTTGCCCTGAGGCCGAGTCTCACTGAGATAAGACTTTGAATTGCCCTCAGGCCGAGTCTCACTGATTTAGGTCTTTGAATTGCCCTGAGCCCGAGTTATTGAGATAGCGCTTTTACTTGCCCTGAGGCTAAGTTACTGAGATAAGGCTTTTAATTGCCATGAGGCCGAGTCTCACTAAGACAGGGCTTTGACTTGCCCTGAGGCCGAGTCACTGAGATTTAGACTTGCCTTGAGGTCGAGTCTCACTGAGATAGGGCTTTGACTTGCCCTGAGGTCGAGTCACTGAGATAGGGCTTTGCACTTCCCATCCCATACGAGTTAGGACCAGACGCACACACACCACCAAAATCTTTGTTCTGTATTTTAGCGTGAAAACGGCCAAAATCACACACCCTGTCTATCTTGAAATGTTCATATAACTGCTTTTATTTGATTGTACCTAGTAAAACTTGAGCTGACGTTAGTGCCCATCCTTTGGTAACTTTTATTTACTTGAGCTGACGTTAGTGCACATAGTAATGTTTATTTATTCCAGATAACGTTAGCGCCCATCTTTTGGTAACGTTTATTTACTTGAGCTGAAGTTAGTGCACATAGTAATGTTTATTTACTCGAGATAACGTTAGCGCCCAACTTTTGGTAATGCTAATTTACTTGAGCTGACGTTAGTGCCCATCCATTGGTAATATTTATTTACTTGAGCTGACGTTAGTGTCCATCCTTTGGTAAAGTTTATTTATTTGAGATATTGTTAGTGCCCATGGTAATGTTTAATTACTTGAGATAACGTTAGTGCCCATCTTTTGGCAATGTTTATTTACTTGAGATAACGTTAGTGCCCATCCTTTGGTAAAGTTTATTTACTTTGCTGACGTTAGTGCCCATCCTTTTGTAATGTTTATTTATTTAAGATATATTTAGTGCCCATGGTAATGTTTATTTACTTGAGCTGACGTTAGTGCCCATCCTTTGGTAAAGTTTATTTACTTTGCTGACGTTAGTGCCCATCCTTTGGTAAAATTTATTTATTTGAGATATATTTAGTGCCCATGGTAATGTTTATTTACTTGAGCTGACGTTAGTGCCCATCCTTTGGTAAAGTTTATTTACTTTGCTGACGTTAGTGCCCATCCTTTGGTAAAATTTATTTATTTGAGATATATTTAGTGCCCATGGCAATGTTTATTTACTTGAGCTGACGTTAGTGCCCATCCTTTGGTAAAGTTTATTTACTTTGCTGACGTTAGTGCCCATCCTTTGGTAAAATATATTTATTTGAGATATATTTAGTGCCCATGGCAATGTTTATTTACTTGAGCTGACGTTAGTGCCCATTGTTTGGTAAAGTTTATTTACTTTGCTGACGTTAGTGCCCACCCTTTGGTAATGTTTATTTATTTGAGATGTATTTAGTACCCATGGCAATGTTTATTTACTTCAGCTGACGTTAGTGCCCATCCTTTGGTAAAGTTTATTTATTTGAGATATATTTAGTGCCCATGGCAATGTTTATTTACTTCAGCTGACGTTAGTGCCCATCCTTTGGTAAAGTTTATTTACTTTGCTGACGTTAGTGCCCATCCTTTGGTAATGTTTATTTATTTGAGATATATTTAGTGCCCATGGCAATGTTTATTTACTTCAGCTGACGTTAGTGCCCATCCTTTGGTAAAGTTTATTTATTTGAGATATATTTAGTGCCCATGGCAATGTTTATTTACTTCAGCTGACGTTAGTGCCCATCCTTTGGTAAAGTTTATTTATTTGAGATATATTTAGTGCCCATGGCAATGTTTATTTACTTCAGCTGACGTTAGTGCCCATCCTTTGGTAAAGTTTATTTACTTTGCTGACGTTAGTGCCCACCCTTTAGTAATGTTAATTATTTGAGATATATTTAGTGCCCATGGCAATGTTTATTTACTTGAGATAACGTTAGTGCTCATCCTTTGGTAAAGTTTATTTACTTTGCTGACGTTAGTGCCCACCCTTTGGTAATGTTTATTTATTTGAGATGTATTTAGTGCCCATGGCAATGTTTATTTACTTGAGCTGACGTTAGTGCCCATCCTTTGGTAAAGTTTATTTACTTTGCTGACGTTAGTGCCCACCCTTTGGTAATGTTAATTATTTGAGATATATTTAGTGCCCATGGCAATGTTTATTTACTTGAGCTGACGTTAGTGCCCATCCTTTGGTAAAGTTTATTTACTTTGCTGACGTTAGTGCCCACCCTTTGGTAATGTTTATTTATTTGAGATGTATTTAGTGCCCATGGCAATGTTTATTTACTTCAGCTGACGTTAGTGCCCATCCTTTGGTAAAGTTTATTTACTTTGCTGACGTTAGTGCCCACCCTTTGGTAATGTTAATTATTTGAGATATATTTAGTGCCCATGGCAATGTTTATTTACTTGAGATATCGTTAGTGCCCATCCTTTTGTAATGTTAATTTACTTGAACTGACGTTAGTGCCCATCCGTTGGTAATATTTATTTACTTGAGCTGACGTTAGTGCCCATCCTTTGGTAAAGTTTATTTATTTGAGATATTGTTAGTGCCCATGGTAATGTTTAATTACTTGAGATAACGTTAGTGCCCATCTTTTGGCAATGTTTATTTACTTGAGATAACGTTAGTGCCCATCCTTTGGTAAAGTTTATTTACTTTGCTGACGTTAGTGCCCATCCTTTTGTAATATTTATTTATTTGAGATATATTTAGTGCCCATGGTAATGTTTATTTACTTGAGCTGACGTTAGTGCCCATCCTTTGGTAAAGTTTATTTACTTTGCTGACGTTAGTGCCCATCCTTTGGTAACATTTATTTATTTGAGATATATTTAGTGCCCATGGTAATGTTTATTTACTTGAGCTGACGTTAGTGCCCATCCTTTGGTAAAGTTTATTTACTTTGCTGACGTTACTGCCCATCCTTTGGTAAAATTTATTTATTTGAGATATATTTAGTGCCCATGGCAATGTTTATTTACTTGAGCTGACGTTAGTGCCCATCCTTTGGTAAAGTTTATTTACTTTGCTGACGTTAGTGCCCATCCTTTGGTAAAATTTATTTATTTGAGATATATTTAGTGCCCATGGCAATGTTTATTTACTTGAGCTGACGTTAGTGCCCATTGTTTGGTAAAGTTTATTTAATTTGCTGACGTTAGTGCCCACCCTTTGGTAATGTTTATTTATTTGAGATATATTTAGTGCCCATGGCAATGTTTATTTACTTTGCTGACGTTAGTGCCCATCCTTTGGCAAAGTTTATTTACTTTGCTGACGTTAGTGCCCACCCTTTGGTAATGTTTATTTATTTGAGATATATTTAGTGCCCATGGCAATGTTTATTTACTTCAGCTGACGTTAGTGCCCATCCTTTGGTAAAGTTTATTTACTTTGCTGACGTTAGTGCCCATCCTTTGGTAATGTTTATTTATTTAAAATATATTTAGTGCCCATGGCAATGTTTATTTACTTGAGCTGACGTTAGTGCCCATCCTTTGGTAATGTTAATTATTTGAGATATATTTAGTGCCCATGGCAATGTTTATTTACTTGAGATAACGTTAGTGCCCATCCTTTGGTAAAGTTTATTTACTTTGCTGACGTTAGTGCCCACCCTTTGGTAATGTTTATTTATTTGAGATATATTTAGTGCCCATGGCAATGTTTATTTACTTGAGCTGACGTTAGTGCCCATTGTTTGGTAAAGTTTATTTACTTTGCTGACGTTAGTGCCCATCCTTTGGTAAAGTTTATTTACTTTGCTGACGTTAGTGCCCACCCTTTGGTAAAGTTTATTTACTTTGCTGACGTTAGTGCCCATGGCAATGTTTATTTACTTGAGCTGACGTTAGTGCCCATTGTTTGGTAAAGTATATTTACTTTGCTGACGTTAGTGCCCACCCTTTGGTAATGTTAATTATTTGAGATATATTTAGTGCCCATGGCAATGTTTATTTACTTGAGATAACGTTAGTGCCCACCCTTTGGTAATGTTTATTTACTTTGCTGACGTTAGTGCCCATGGCAATGTTTATTTACTTGAGCTAACGTTAGTGCCCATTGTTTGGTAAATTATATTTACTTTGCTGACGTTAGTGCCCACCCTTTGGTAATGTTAATTATTTGAGATATATTTAGTGCCCATGGTAATGTTTATTTACTTGAGATAACGTTAGTGCCCACCCTTTGGTAATGTTTATTTACTTTGCTGACGTTAGTGCCCATGGCAATGTTTATTTACTTGAGCTGACGTTAGTGCCCATTGTTTGGTAAAGTATATTTACTTTGCTGACGTTAGTGCCCACCCTTTGGTAATGTTTATTTATTTGAGATATATTTAGTGCCCATGGCAATGTTTATTTACTTGAGATAACGTTAGTACCCATCTTTTGGTAAAGTATATTTACTTTGCTGACGTTATTGTCCAGGCTTTTGTAATGTTTAATTTTTTTCTTCTTTAAACCTACCTTTTTATGGTTCATTGTAAACTATACTATTTCCAAAATAATAGTCCACTAGTAATGTACTTTGAATGTTTACACTTGTATTTTATGTTTTTAACATATAACGTGTTAGCACGCATTACAAAGAAACAATACAAATTAATCAAATTAAGTAACAAACAGTGGAAATATTATGTTGATTAAATTTGGAATCCACGAGAAAACAAAGATTTCGCACACACCAGTTTCTTTCGATTGTAATGTCTCTGAACTCATGAAACGTTTTGTAGTTTTATGAGTAAAAGAAACTATAGTAAATTAGTTACTAAATGAAGACCAAAGCTAGCGGTATACTTTTATTTTTTTTCTAACAGCGTAGGCCTACTGTTTTGGGGAAAATCAGCGACTTGGGCTTATCTAACCCATCCTACAGCCACATTAATACACTAAAGTAAAATGATTTCCTGTACCAGTATCGAGATCAGTAGAGACTTTAATATCAAAAGCATATAGCTGGACCTTATCAGTCTAGGGGGTCACTGGACAAAGTTAGTCCCAAATTAAAGTGTTGTGATTGGCGACAACGTTTCATGAGTACACAATACCAAACCACGATTAAAAAGACCTTCCAGAAAAAAATTATGTATTATCGACTGATTTATACCAATAATAAAATTTAAGACAGCGATATTAAAAATAAAAATGTGGAAACTTATCAAAAACCTTTTGGAAATCTGTGCTCGGCTCATATCAGGACCAGTATTTGCAAAGACAACAAATTTTGAACAGTTGAACGAGCCATCGTAAAATTATGTCGATGTAGGCTTGTTTTTTCTGTCAGAGGTTTAAAATTAGGGTCACTTTAGGCTCCATGATTGTCTCTCATCTCCTTACACAAGACCATTAAAAACATGATGGTTCATAGCTGAAGAGGGTAAAATACTAACTAGTTGGCAGTCCTTCGGGTGGCTGTCAATGACTGACGTGGGGACCACAATTGGCTCTCATCTCATCACACAACACCGTTCCCACCAGAGGTTCTGACAGGAACCATGATGGGATATACATAGCTGAAGAGTGTACATTACTAACTAGTTGGGAGCCCTTCGAGAGGGGGTCAATGACTGACGTGGAGACCACAATTGGCTCTCATCTCATCACACAACACCGTTCCCACCAGAAGTACTGACAGGAATCATGATGGGATATACATAGCTGAAGAGTGTACATTACTAACTAGTTGGGAGCCCTTCGGGTGGCTGTCAATGACTGACGTGGGGACCACAATTGGCTCTCATCTCATCACACAACACCGTTCCCACCAGAGGTTCTGACAGGAACCATGATGGGATATACATAGCTGAAGAGTGTACATTACTAACTAGTTGGGAGCCCTTCGGGTGGCTGTCAATGACTGACGTGGGACCACTATTGGCTCTCATCTCATCACACAACACCGTTCCCACCAGAAGTACTGACAGGAATCATGATGGGATATACATAGCTGAAGAGTGTACATTACTAACTAGTTGGGAGCCCTTCAAGTGGGTGTCAACGACTGACGTGGGGTCCACAATTAGCTCTCATCTCATCTCACAACACCGTTCCCACCAGAAATACTGACAGGAATCATGATGGGATATACATAGGTGAAGAGTGTACACTACTAACTAGTTGGGAGCCCTTCGAGTGGGTGTCAATGACTGACGTGGGGACCACAATTGGCTCTCATCTCATCACACAACACCGTTCCCACCAGAAGTTCTGAGAGGAACCATGATGGGATATACATAGCTGAAGAGTGTACATTACTAACTAGTTGGGAGCCCTTCGAGAGGGGGGTCAATGACTGACGTGGGGTCCACAATTGGCTCTCATCTCATCACACAACACCGTTCCCACCAGAAGTACTGACAGGAATCATGATGGGATATACATAGCTGAAGAGTGTACATTACTAACTAGTTGGGAGCCCTTCAAGTGGGTGTCAATGACTGACGTGGGGTCCACAATTAGCTCTCAACTCCTCACACAAGAACGTTCCCACCAGAAGTACTGACAGGAATCATGATGGGATATACATAGCTGAAGAGTGTACATTACTAACTAGTTGGGAGCCCTTCGAGTGGGTGTCAATGACTGACGTGGGGACCACAATTGGCTCTCATCTCATCACACAACACCGTTCCCACCAGAAGTACTGACAGGAATCATGATGGGATATACATAGCTGAAGAGTGTACATTACTAACTAGTTGGGAGCCCTTCAAGTGGGTGTCAACGACTGACGTGGGGTCCACAATTAGCTCTCAACTCCTCACACAAGAACGTTCCCACCAGAAGTTCTGACAGGAACCATGATGGGATATACATGGGTGAAGAGTGTACATTACTAACTAGTTGGGAGCCCTTCGAATTGTAAGTATCATGATGGTTCATAGTTGAAGAGTGTTCAGTACTAGCTAGTTGGGAGTCCTTAGAGTGGGTGTCAACGACTGACGTGGGGTCCACAATTGGCTCTCACCTCCTCACACAGACCGTTCGCACCGGAAGTTCTAAGACGTTTCATGATGGTTCATAGCTGAAGAGTGTTCAGTACTAACTAGTTGGGAGTCCTTAGAGTGGGTGTCAACGACTGATGTGGGCTCCACAATTGGCTCTCACCTCCTCACACAAGACCGTTCGCACCGGAAGTTCTAACACGTTTCATGATGGTTCATAGCTGAAGAGTGTTCAGTACTAACTAGTTGGGAGTCCTTAGAGTGGGTGTCAACGACTGACGTGGGCTCCACAATTGGCTCTCACCTCCTCACACAAGACCGTTCGCACCGGAAGTTCTAACACGTATCATGATGGTCATAGCTGAAGAGTGTTCAGTACTAACTAGTTGGGAGTCCTTAGAGTGGGTGTCAACGACTGACGTGGGGTCCACAATTGGCTCTCACCTCCTCACACAGACCGTTCGCACCGGAAGTTCTAAGACGTTTCATGATGGTTCATAGCTGAAGAGTGTTCAGTACTAACTAGTTGGGAGTCCTTAGAGTGGGTGTCAACGACTGATGTGGGCTCCACAATTGGCTCTCACCTCCTCACACAAGACCGTTCGCACCGGAAGTTCTAACACGTTTCATGATGGTTCATAGCTGAAGAGTGTTCAGTACTAACTAGTTGGGAGTCCTTAGAGTGGGTGTCAACGACTGACGTGGGCTCCACAATTGGCTCTCACCTCCTCACACAAGACCGTTCGCACCGGAAGCTATGACACGGAGTATGATGAATATCCGGGTTTGCATTCATTAGTCTGGCCACGCCGTCCTTGTGTTATGAGTATTGCAGTAGAGAAAGCTAAGATGTCCTTCTTCAAAAGATTGCTCCGCTGTCATGGAAGGAAGAGGTGCAATAGTGAAATGAGAAATGTTTCCCAATATATTACGGTCGTTTCTGTGCGGTGCCTGTACATCTGGGTTTAGAAACACGTGTAAAGTAAAACGTGATTTATTGCGTCACAGCTTACTCTTCACTGACAGCGTGTACTAAAAAAATCGCAAGATGAGTAGTCTTTAGCTTAACACAGAAAAGTAATGAATTAACAGTGATATGAGCCAGTTGCTAGGTCTACATGATCTTCAGCAAATGTTATGGTAAGAGGCATTTTTAAAGTAGTCTACAACAAGTCTCATAAGTGTAGGTACAGCTAAGCAGGCACTTGGGAATATTAATACATGTCTCTTATTTTTAATCATTTGTGTTAAATAGCTGACATTACTTTGATGATCATACTATTGGCACGCTGTCATATAATATGGGTTACAAATTTGATTAAACATCGATTATTATAAAATGAGAAACCAAAAAGAATGATGACTAAAATGTAAAATGCATTTTGTGAATATAAATATAAACAACAACACACAGTTTGCATTATGACTAAGAAAACACAACAACAAACAAATAAACTAGGATAAAGCCTGAGTGATTACAAACTAGGCAGGATACCCAACCACCTTATAAGTAGCTTTTTCTACGGTAGGCCCTCTTTATTCTTTGGAAACAAGACCCCCCCCCCCCACTAGTAGTAATAAACATTAGCACGTTTATTATAATAGACTATTTATTTTTATGAACTATTTGAATCTTTCGAGATACCACATATTATAAGAACGGCTTGATTTGAACCCACAAATTATAAAAAATAGGGTTATGTCATGTCTGATAGCGTTGCACTAATCAGGGAAGATGGAGCCATCCCGCTTTTGAAATCTCTATACATAAAATAAGTTGATTGGGACATTGCCTTGATAAGAAGTTTTTCACAAAACTTCTTTGAATTACTTGAGTTTATACAATTCGACTACATATCTCATATCATATATATCACACACATTAAAAATAAAGTATTTTCGTTATCGGAAACTAACACTGACTACATTTTTGTATGTGCTATGGTTATGATTTTTTTTCAACATAACTAAAATCAAAGCTATCAATGGCTTGGGCGACAACCAGATGCCTCATCTGGTGCTGAATGATCATTTTATAAAACATGCGGTAGTTTTCCAACAACCACTTATACCAGTTCAGGCGAGATTTAATTGTGAATTAGCATGCCGTTTTGAGAAGCACTTCATTAAAGCGGCGAAGTGTTAGTGCTCGTGTGGTCCAGTCGGAGTGTTCGACCAACACCTCCACACTGTACAGGAATGTCTAAGGGCTATCACTTAAATACATTGTGTTATTTATTTACAGCTTTGAGAAGGGCTTCATTAAAGCGGCGAAGTGTTAGTGCTCGTGTGGTCCAGACAGAGTGTTGGACCAACACCTCCACACTGTACAGGAATGTCTAAGGGCTATCACTTAAATACATTGTGTTATTTATTTACAGCTTTGAGAAGGGCTTCATTAAAGCGGCGAAGTGTTAGTGCTCCGTATGGTCCAGACGGAGTGTTGGACCAACACCTCCACACTGTACAGGAATGTCTAAGGGCTATCACTTAAATACATTGTGTTATTTATTTATAGCTTTGAGAAGGACTTCATTAAAGCGGCGAAATGTTAAGTGCTCCATGTGAAGGATTGTTGGACCAACACTTCCACACTGTACAGGAATGTCTAAACGCTATCACTTAAATACATTGTGTTATTTATTTATAGCTTTGAGAAGGACTTCATTAAAGCGGCGAAATGTTAAGTGCTCCTTGTGAAGGATTGTTGGACCAATACCTCCACACTGTACAGGAATGTCTAAGGGCTATCACTTAAATACATTGTGTTATTTATTTATATCTTTGAGGAGGGCTTCATTAAAGCGGTGAAGTGTTAAGTGCTCCATGTGAAGGTTTGTTGGACCAACACCTCCACACTGTACAGGAATGTCTAAACGCTATCACTTAAATACATTGTGTTATTTATTTATAGCTTTGATGAGGGCTTCATTAAAGCGGCGAAATGTTAAGTGTTCCATGTGAAGGATTGTTGGACCAATACCTCCACACTGTACAGGAATGTCTAAACGCTATTACTTAAATACATTGTGTTATTTATTTATAGCTTTGAGAAGGGTTTCATTAAAGCGGCGAAGTGTTAAGTGCTCCATGTGAAGGATTGTTGGACCAATACCTCCACACTGTACAGGAATGTCTAAACGCTATTACTTAAATACATTGTGTTATTTATTTATAGCTTTGAGAAGGGTTTCATTAAAGCGGCGAAGTGTTAAGTGCTCCATGTGGTCCAGACGGAGTGTTGGACCAACACCTCTACACCGTACAGGAATGTCTAAGCGCTATCACTTAAATACATTGTGTTATTTATTTATAGCTTTGAGGAGGGCTTCATTAAAGCGGTGAAGTGTTAAGTGCTCCATGTGAAGGTTTGTTGGACCAACACCTCCACACTGTACAGGAATGTCTAAACGCTATCACTTAAATACATTGTGTTATTTATTTATAGCTTTGATGAGGGCTTCATTAAAGCGGCGAAATGTTAAGTGCTCCATGTGAAGGATTGTTGGACCAATACCTCCACACTGTACAGGAATGTCTAAGGGCTATCACTTAAATACATTGTGTTATTTATTTATAGCTTTGAGAAGGGCTTCATTAAAGCGGCGAAGTGTTAAGTGCTCCATGTGAAGGATTGTTGGACCAACACCTCCACACTGTACAGGAATGTCTAAGCGCTATCACTTAAATACATTGTGTTATTTATTTATAGCTTTGAGAAGGGCTTCATTAAAGCGGCGAAGTGTTAAGTGCTCCATGTGAAGGATTGTTGGACCAACACCTCCACACTGTACAGGAATGTCTAAGCGCTATCACTTAAATACATTGTGTTATTTATTTATAGCTTTGAGAAGGGCTTAATTAAAGCGGCAATATGTTAAGTGCTCCATGTGAAGGTTTGTTGGACCAACACCTCCACACTGTACAGGAATGTCTAAGCGCTATCACTTAAATACATTGTGTTATTTATTTATAGCTTTGAGAAGGGCTTCATTAAAGCGGCAATATGTTAAGTGCTCCATGTGAAGGATTGTTGGACCAACACCTCCACACTGTACAGGAATGTCTAAGGGCTATCACTTAAATACATTGTGTTATTTATTTATAGCTTTGAGAAGGGCTGCATTAAAGCGGCGAAGTGTTAGTGCTCCGTGTGGTCCAGACGGAGTGTTGGACCAACACCTCCACACCGTACAGGAATGTCTAAGCGCTATCACTTAAATACATTGTGTTATTTATTTATAGCTTTGAGAAGGGCTTCATTAAAGCGGCGAAGTGTTAAGTGCTCCATGTGAAGGATTGTTGGACCAACACCTCCACACTGTACAGGAATGTGTAAGCGCTATCACTAAAATACATTGTGTTATTTATTTATAGCTTTGAGGAGGGCTTCATTAAAGCGGCGAAATGTTAAGTGCTCCATGTGAAGGATTGTTGGACCAACACCTCCACACTGTACAGGAATGTCTAAGGGCTATCACTTAAATACATTGTGTTACTTATGTATAGCTTTGAGGAGGGATTCATTAAAGCGGCGAAGTGTTAAGTGCTCCATGTGGTCCAGACGGAGTGTTGGACCAACACCTCTACACCGTACAGGAATGTCTAAGCGCTATCACTTAAATACATTGTGTTATTTATTTATAGCTTTGAGGAGGGCTTCATTAAAGCGGCGAAGTGTTAAGTGCTCCATATGGTCCAGACGGAGTGTTGGACCAACACCTCTACACCGTACAGGAATGTCTAAGCGCTATCACTTAAATACATTGTGTTATTTATTTATAGCTTTGAGGAGGGCTTCATTAAAGCGGCGAAGTGTTAAGTGCTCCATATGGTCCAGACGGAGTGTTGGACCAACACCTCTACATCGTACAGGAATGTCTAAGCACCATCACTCAATCCATTGTATTCTTTACAGTTTTGAGACTAGTTTCATTAAAGCGGCGAAGTGTTAAATGATCCATGTGTTCTAGATGGTTTGTTGGAGCAACACCTCCACCTTCTACGGGAATATCTAAGAACCGCTATTTTCTTTTCTCCTGTTAGTTTTGAGAAGCACTTTATTTACTATTAAATAAAACGAAACACTTTTTCACATGAGCTACAATTTAAAAGAGGATAAATTCGGTGAAGAGTTAGCGGAATAAGTCTGATGGCGGCGGAAGCGGGTACTAGAGAGTGAGTGAGGAATGACATGATAATGAACAGGTTTGTGGTGTGGTTTTGGCAACTGATAGGCATCATCATGAAATCTGGCGGAGACATTTTGGATAAGGTTAATGTTTGCAATAAATGTTAAGCAAGAGATGGCGCTTATTGAAGATTATTGAAAAAAATTTATATAATTAAACTACCTGCCATTAATATAATTTTCTGAATCAATCGCTGTACAACCTCACCTAGATACATCAGTTCGGCGTACCATGGTCCTTGTCCCAGACGGTGCGGCGGCCATTCATGTTCTCGCCGGTAAATTATCACTTTATTTACACGCTCAGCCAGCCCGTAATTACGTGTTTCCTCCCGTAATCGTCGCTCTCAGGCTAATTGGAAATCACTTACGAGCTGCAATGTAATCTACGTCTGCTGCAAGTCTACAACTTGTGTCGCGCCTTAGTTAGCAAGTTAGTTTGAGATTAAAATTCATTTACGGGGTTGGGCAAAAGGCAGGAGTATACTTATTAATTTCAAAACTATTGAAACAATTTTAATGAATCTTTATAGTTATGTATATGTTACTACACCAAACATTTAGACGTATTTTATTAGTTTTTCGCATAGACAAGAGATAGCCCGCGAAGGAAGTTTTAACAATTTAAAAAGTAAGCCTAATTTGAGTTATACCTCATTTTAAAGGCCTTCGTTTGTACAATTCTGAAGTGCAAACCTGAGATCAAAAGGATTATTCAGTTACAAAATACAGCCTCTCAAAGAAATTACTGTAATGTAATTTGAGTAATACTTCTTAAGAACAAGAATAAGATAGTTATTGTCTATTGCTGATTACAGCTTTTATTTAATTAATAAAATATAAGAAATTTATTTATTTTCACAAAGACAAAAGTTTAGAAATTCAGTGTTTGAGGACTGTTACGTACTAATTAATTACCAATGGGATTAAGTCGGTAATTTTGAATCTTAAATTTATATACCTGCACACAGCTAAACCTGATATAGAAATTATCTCAATGTATTAATACATTAATCTGGCCGATAGTTTTATTTGGGTCATGAATGAGACATTTTTAAATTTCTTTAACCAAGCAGTTGAGCGTTGAAACACATATTAAATTGTGTATCATGACATATATTGTTGTACAAATGTTTTGTCTGCAGGATCCTGATAATGCGAGACTATCTTGAATCTCGTTCTCTCCATTTTTAGTGTCCGAACTGGGAACATAATTAAAATCATTCTAATCATGCTGGCTGCTCCTCGACCATTAAGGACTTGTATAGTGCTGTGAGATCCACGCTTAACCTAAAATTTACAATTTATCCAATCTTCATCTTTCTAAATTCGGTCAACTTCAGTGAACGTCCACGGCAATCATTTAATTAATCAACGTTTTCCAAATTACCTCACACCATTACGCATGGTTCTGTCCTAACTGTCCTGTATGTTTTCAACATAAAATAAAATATTTTAAATAGAAAC
This sequence comes from Stictocephala bisonia, assembly GCA_035578905.1. Taxonomy (NCBI): domain Eukaryota; kingdom Metazoa; phylum Arthropoda; class Insecta; order Hemiptera; family Membracidae; genus Stictocephala; species Stictocephala bisonia. Next base: position 1,655,995 of record JAQJVL010000179.1, read on the forward strand.
TGATGCAAAACCAATCTGCAGTTGGAGGCAAATCCAAATTAAACACGAATTCACCGTAACTATGAATATATATATATATATATATATATATATATATATATATATATATATATATATATATATATATATATATATATATATAATATATTATATATATATTATTATTATATTATATATAATTAGTTTTAAATAATTCAGGTTGTTTGACCTCCCTTTTCTGTAACCCTACGCCCACCTCGGATCCCTCATCGATAAAATCACAATTTTCAAGTATGGACAGAGTGACAGAAGTATGGTTAATCCTTAATGGACTCTGCAAAGACAATAGACTTCTGGTAGACCAGTGAATGCCCTACTACATGAGAAGCACGAGGCAGGCTGTGTCTGTGTGGGACTCCGAGGTCACTGGTGACGTCACACTTGACCACAACCTCCATGACTCACGACACGGTGAATACCGTCTCGGAATGTCCGAGTTGACAATCGTCACCAATGTATCACATAACAAGATACGTGTTTGTCGATACATTTGTTGGAAGATTAATATGTATATACGTTTCTATGTATATACATGTATCTTTATGTATATGTATTAGGGTAAAGTTTAGACTTGTATACTAATATCATAATATCGTTATTTCGTACAAAGGCTAAGCGATTATAATCCAATCGAACTATATACCTGTATTATTCCAAAAAACTCGTTTGAGTATACATTTCTAATGTTTACGCTTTTTCATAAAGAAATTTAAGAGATGAATCACCCATTATGTTCTGATCTGATTCACAGACACCGGACGGACGCTGTTTTTGTTTGCGCGGTATAAGTCATGACTCATCTGGCTACAATGAGTAAAGCCATTGAATAAAGCAAGGAGGAACATTGCTCAATGGAATATCACCAGATTCATGTAGCAAATCCACCACGTTCAAGATGGATTTGAGCACACTAAAGGACTTCTTTCAAGTATTTTTAATAATAACATACAGAAGTGTTAACGATTGAATTCTGTTAATGATATTTAAATAGAAAATGCTCAATAAGCCCATTAAGTGGATTTAACTACGATCTCAGTATATTTAAAATTGGCATTCAGAATTCAAGAAACTAAACCCATAACATTACACAACTTTACCTAAGCCGATGTCAGTGACAATTTGATATCTGAAACAGATGTTCATTAAATACGGCTACATTGTTTAAAAAACGAACCAAATTAATGTATAGATTGAAAAACTTAACTATAAACCTATTAGCATAACCAATCATCATCAAATTATTAAAAAATTATATATTCAAATGAAAGAAAACCAACATATTTTCAGTATATATAAATTTAATTCCGTTCTGGTCATATTACTTCTATAAATGATAACAAAGCACTTATAAATTACTTGTAATTCTATTGAGATGAGTTTAAAAGAAAATGTCCTGTTGAAAGTAAATTATTTGCTATAAAAAATGCATTCGACGGATTTTTAGGAAAAGTGTTAAAATTAATTTAATCAAATTTCAAACACCTATATCAGTCTGTATTTATAAAATGTGAACATGTCTACTAAAATATATTACTTATTAAACATGGTGTTCCCCAAGAATCTATTTTAGGACCAACACTGTTTATCATAATAACGAATAAATGATAGTAACAAATTAATGATTTAGCAAACTTTATTTCAGTTCAATTTAAAAAATCTTACTTTGTGCTGACGACATCTCAATTGGTGTATAGGTATAAATTATTATCATTTTATATTGATGTGATGGTTAAAGCCCGCCACACACTATCGAGCCGAGTGCCGAACCGTAACAGATTTTGACATGTTACGGTAGTGTGTGGTAGATCCGAGCGCCGTGGTGAGCAAAGCCCCGAACCATCAGTTGTCGGTTTTTCCCCGACACATCAAAGACATGTTACGGCTCGGCTCGGTGCTTGGTAGTGTGTGGTAGGTTCGTAACATCCCACCGTAATTTCCTTCCGTAACACCAAAAATCAGCAACTCAAGTGGAGTTCTGGCAAAAGTCTCACGCTACATTTAGCATATGGTTTACTGTCAAACAGTCTTGTTTTAGTCAGTATTTATTGTGATAGTCCATTTGATATAACTGTAGTTAGTTTAGTTTAGTGTAGTCCTATTAAATTTTGAGTAGTTTAATAAGTTTAGAGTAGTTGTAAAAGTTCAGTGATCGAGTACAGTGAAGAAGATACAAAGATGTTTATCGAGGGTTACAAAAGCCACCCTGTATTATTCTATTATAATTTGTAAATTATATATATTTGCTTTAACGAAGCCTGGTAAGTGTTATTTTATATTTTAATGTCTCTGAATTGTTATTGACCACCGTCTGGTACTTACCTCATCACTTAAATTTTTGTTGTGTTTGTTATTCAATGCAAAGTTAAAGTTGTTGACAATCGTTAGGTTTTTTTATAACCAGAATTTGTTGGCATAAACTATTTTTCGCTGCTCGGCTCGGGGTGAAAAAGTTGTGACAAAATTTGCCCGTAACACCGAACAGAGCAGATGAACTGTAAATCAGTGCTCGGCTCGGTAGTGTGTGGCGGGCTTTAAGCCGAGTGCCGAGCACTGATTGACAGCTCATCTGCTGTGTTCGGTGTTACGCGTAAATTTTGTCACAACTTTTTCACCCCGAGCCGAGCGGCGAACCGCATCGCCTCGTAACATTTTGGCCGAACCACAACTCTGGGAAACATAGCCTAGGCCTACAAAAAGGAAAACATACAATTATATATATACTAGTACTGGTAAATATATATATATATATATATATATATATATATATATATATATATATATATATATATATATATATATATATATATATATATATATATAATATAATTTATGCCAACAAATTCTGGTAATAAAAAAAAACTAAACGATTGTAAACAACTTTAAATTGCGTTGAATAACAAACACAAAAAAAATCAAGTGATGAGGTAAGTACCAGACAGTAATCAATAACAATGCGTCAATGAAGAGGCAATAATAATATATAATTTAACGCTACCAGGCATCGTTAAAGCAAAGATATATTATTTATAAATTATAATAAAATAATACATGTCGACTTTTGTAACCCTCGATAAACATCTTCGAATCTTATTCAGTCCACTCCATCGCTGAACTTTTACAACTACGCATAACTTATAACAACCACACCAAACTTACACTACACGAAACAACAACAGTTATATCAAATGGACTATCAAACAAGACTGTTTGACAGTAAACCATATGCTAAATGTAGCGTGAGACTTTAGCCAGAACTTCACTTGAGGTGCTGATTTTTGGTGTTACGGAAGGAAATTACTGTGCGATGTTACGAACCTACCACACACTACCCAGCGCCGTAACATGTCTTTGATGTGTCGGGGAAAACCGACAACTGATGGTTCGGGGCTATGCCACCCAGATGCTCGCCACGACGCTCGGTTCGGCGCTCGGCTTAGTAGTGTGTGGCGGGCTTAAGAGTTTAGATAGAACCACGGGGGAAGGGTAAGCAAGCGCAGAGAATAACCAAAATAGCTAAAATTATTTAACAAAAGAATTAAGTTAATCAATTAAAGGTTTTAGGAGTCATAGTTATATTACATAGCATTCCTTGTCTGAATTACAAGGGATGCTATGTACATATGTGTACATATTACATATCAAAAATTATCTGAAGGTATTTTCGCTCTACAAATAATTTAACATTATGTAACTACTGATATCTTATTGATAGTATTATACTTTCATCCTTAGTCACGTGTCATATTTTACTTTACCCTGGTGAAATAGACCTGGTGTTTTTGAAATATTTGAACTACAAAAATAACTATTAGAATTATGAAAAAGTAAAACAAAATTAAGCTGAAAATCCTTTTTTAAGAACAAAATTATATCACTTTTCTTAAAATATGTAGTTTTATAGTTTAAAATATAACTGTTTTAATTCAAAATTATAGTTGCATAACGACTCTATTACTAACATGTTCAATACAAGAAGACATTATTACACTCATTATGCATTATTTCGAGAAAAAACGTCAGTCGAAAGTTATAATAGACCACCTCTACACATACGAAATTTAAACTATATACATACTTTAAATAAATTAGAGGAAACCTCTGCACGCTTCGCGTGCCAACCTCGTCAGTCGCTGCGCTCGTGACTCCTCGGCTTTCGGCCTCAACATGTAACTTTTGACTTCAAATATTAGTAATTAAGATGTTTTAAGTAAAATCATATTATTTAAATTCATTTACAGTACAGCTCACCCACTGCACTTGATTTGCACTCTATTTATAGTACAATAATTATAAAACAACCAATGTTATTAATAAGTCTATTTCAAATGTTTTCATTTTATTTAACAGCTGATGATAACATACACGCAAACAGACATGTATTCGCTGTTTTATAATTAACTTGATATTTCACTGTGCTGCTCTCTATGTTTAACTATTGGGTTTACTATAGATAAAATTGATCTCTGTGTAGTAAAATCAATGGTTTAACCTAACAAATTATTTGGACCATTTAACATTTGTTTATGCCGCCAAGCTGGTCAGTTAAAATTAATCTCCATAAGAATAAAATTGCAAAGTTTGACACCGTGTAGGATTAAAAACCTATGAGAATATAAAAAATTTAGCTCCGTTACGACTTAGAAATCAAAGTTATCTTTTAAATAAAAAATCCATCAAAATCGGTCAAGTAATAAGTTCAGAAAGTCAGTGAACTAAATGACCCAATTGTTTTAATATATGACAACAAACAACATTATTATTATTAATAATAATGAATTCTTAATCAAGCATCCATTTTATTCTGTAACTGAGTTTGTGACGCAGAAATGGACAGAAATGGACTTTAGCGAGTAGACCAGTGCTGTCTGTATCTTATGACTAAGCCAATGTATTTTGTGAAATATCTAATGGCATTAAATATCTATCTAAATCTAAATAAATATCTAAATATAGGATGAAAAATTACGTATAACCGGTAGCCAAAAAAGGTATGTACGAAGAAGAAAAAAATGTCAAAAATCGTAAAATAGATCTATGCTACCTTTAATATTAGTTAATACCAACATGCTTATTTGTATGGCTTATTTTACTTATTTTAATCCAATGATTGATACGCCATTTAAGTGTCATTTATCAATACACTGTTTTCCGATTATGAGTTACCTCATATACTCTAATTTTAATGGAGTATTCAGTATTCAGTTTATTCGTTCAAATGTACATTTACAAAGAACACGTCAAATCTTTACAATACAATAATGTATAAATACAAAGTCGTACAATAAATAATTAACTAATAAAAGGTAATACTAAAGTTCAATAAATTAACTAAGCTACGATTATAATACATTATTTAAAGAAACGTTTACATGCCACTTAAACTATTGTAATCGTACAAACATTTCTCAATAAAATAGGTTTTTAACCTCATTTTAAAAATTGAGATCCTCCCGACATCACGGAGATCTCTGGGCAGCTTATTGTATATCGAGATGCAGAGGTGATGCGGCCCCCTCCCGAAAGCACTCGTGCTGTGACCGGCCACAGAGAGGTCATTTCTGCCTCTAGTGGCATAGGTGTGGTATGAGCCGTTTGTCTCAAAATAAGTTGGATTTTTTTTACAAACATGCACGCCTCATACCCCACCAGGCCCACCAAGGTCAACACGCCGTACTCACGGAAGAGAGGCTCCCACGACTGCATCCGACTGAGATTACCAATGGTTCTTAATGCCCATTTTTGTAATATAAAAATTCTATCAAATTTTTTTGTTTGACAAGCCCCAAAAAATGACTCCATATCTTAAAATTGATTCTACATGTCCATGGTAAAAAGAAAGCAAGGCTTCAACACCACAGACCCGAGCCAGACGGCCGAGAGCAAAACACGCGGTGCGAAGCCTTTTACAGACATAATCGACATGGGAGGCCCACGACAGGTCACTGTCCACAAATAAACCAAGAAATTTAACAGTGTTTATCTGATTTAATATTTGATTGCCTATTTTTATGTTATTATGTTGTGGGGGTTGTAGATAATGGCGAGAAATTTTAAAGCGAACACAGTGAGTTTTGTCGCTATTAAGCTTAAGCATGTTATCTGTAAACCATTTCGATGCAGAACTCAAACATGAGTTTGCTGCCCCAACCAACGACTGCTCCCCGGCACGGGCAATGCGCAGGGAACAGTCGTCAGCGAACATCACAGCATCACATTCTGCTATGTTGATTGGAAGATCATTTATGTGTATAAGAAACAAAAGTGGACCTAGGACAGAACCCTGCGGGACCCCACACATGATATTCTGAACACCAGATTGGAAAGTGGTAGATTTTGTATTATAACTGGTTACCTGCCTCGTGTCAGACAAATAAGATTTTAACAGATTCAAGGGCAGACCACGAACACCGTAATGTTCAAGTTTTTGTAATAGCAAATAGTGATTTACGCAATCAAATGCTTTACTTAGATCGCAAAAAATCCCAAGAGTTGATAATTTTTTGTCCAGTGCAGAAATTACACTATTAATGAAAGAATATATTGCTGTGTTTGTGGACTTACCTTTACGGAAACCATGTTGGCTTTCTGAAAGAATATTATTACGGTGAAAAAAGGTTATTAATTTATCACAAATTACAGTTTAAAATAGTTTATAAAAAGCTGGTAATATTGATATAGGGCGGTAGTTATCTGCAGTTTGGGAATTACCGGCCTTGTGTTTGGGAACTACTTTACTAATTTTTAGCTTGTCAGGAAAAACACCTGACATCAAGGAGGTATTTACTAAATGTATAAACACGTTACTGAAATGAGCAAACGTTTTCTTGACTAGGAAACAAGGTATCTCGTCGACCCCCGCCGCTCGTGTGTCCATCAGCCGCTTGACCATGCTCTCAACCTCAGCCACCGTTACCTCGCTCAAGAAGAGACTGTGCAGTGGTGAGGGGGTCTTTATATTAGCGTTGGGACTTGCATTAAATTTGGAAGAAATTTTGGTACCTATATTTGCAAAATAATTGTTAAAATGCTCTGCAATTTCGGGAATATTGGTAATGGTTTTTCCATTTACTACAATACGTTCAGGTAATTATGGTTGTATACTCTTTTTTTACTCGTATATGATCGTTTATAATTTTCCAGACAGCTTTTGATTGATTACTTGACTTAATTATTTCGGAGTCATAAAAATTTTGTTTTGCTGATTGAACCATTTGCTTGTAATTATTTTTCAGTAAGTTTAAATATTCAGTTCTTTCTTCAGTTTTGGGTAAAGACGATAGTATTCTGATTCGGTCTGACAACAATTTAACATCATCTGTAATCCACTCGTTTTTCTTCTTGCGTCTTATATTAACTTTTTTAGTTTTTAATGGAAATGCAATGTTAAAATAATGCGAAAAGAAATTAAGAAATCTTTGATATTTATCATCCGTGGAAACGGAGTTGTAAACTTCACACCAAGATTCATTACTGAGCAACTTAATAAAAAACTTAACACTTTCCTCAGTAAAACATCGTTTGGAAATAACTTTTGTTTCTGTGTTACCGGTGTGTATGTTACGCTTCAAGTCGACAGTCGCTTCTTGAGCTTTATGGTCTGAGAAAGGAATGTCCACATTGTCGCAGCGCACGACCCTCTCTGGCTCTATGTTAGTGATAACGTTATCAATAACTCTGCTGGTTGTTGCCGTTACTCTGGTGGGGCTGTCAATGAGAGCCCTCAGCCCATTGATCTCCATGAGGTCGAGGAGGAGCGAGGTTTCTTGATTGTTATTATCATTAAAATCTCCAAAAATTAACTGTTTACTTGTTTTTACATGCAGCAACAAAGAGCCAAACAAATTTATAAAATTATTAAAATTCCCCCCTGGTGATCTATAACATACAAAACATACAATTAAGGTTAGGTCTAAAGTAGGAACATGTACACCACAGCATTCTAAGTCTAGTTCGACTGACATCTGCTTAACTTCAATCATTTCCTCTACATCAATTAATTTATTCGAAAAAATTGCCACACCACAATGTGTTTTGTTTGATCTACTAAAAGAGGATACCATACTATAATTTTCTAAAATACATACAGGTTCGGAACATTCGTTTAACCATGTTTCAGACACAAAAAGAAAATCAGGCATTTTTTCTGATAAAAGTACGTTGATGAGATCAATTTTGTTAAAAATACTTTGGCAATTAAAGTGCAAAAATGTAATACAACTTTTTTTATTACTAGATTTTACTACTTTAGTGGGAATATTGAAATTCATATAATAAAAATATGTTATTTAATTACAAATATTCGTTTCATGCATACTACACTAAAAGACAAACCCATGTTTTAAACTTGGTCCCAATATAAACTGTAGGCCTACATAAGTCTGGATACTAAGAGCCCACGCATTACGCCGGCGCCATTGTCAAGGTTCCTTTAAGGTCCTGAACCTACAACTTCGCCAGCCAACTAACAAGGTAGTACCACAGATATCTAACTCTAATTATATAGCTCATCTCCATGGTAAAGAGTGTTAACAAATGTCTCGTAGTGTGTCAACTGTCCACTTTAAAGTGAGTCGAGTGGCTGTTAACTGGGCAGCTTTGCCAGATTGAACTAAATAAACTAACCATACTTATAACGAATATTGCAATAATAAATATCAGCTAATAATAATAATAATTGAGGTTTAATATTTGTTCAGTGCGGCAATGTCGCATCCTGAATTCACGGTCGTGTAATGTGTGTTGCCTACAAACTCCTTAAACAGCACGTACGCTTTTCCTGTATACTGTAAGCCATCTGGGTAGAGTAAGTTATCTGTGGAAGTACGGTCCAAATATAATCTGTACCAACGTCCGGATGCCAAGAGCCCACGTCTGACGCGGGCGTCATTGTCAAGGTTCCTTAGAGGTTCTGGACCTGCTACTTCGCCAGCCAACTAACAAGGTAGTACGGTCTAAATATAATCTGTACCAACGTCCGGATGCCACGAGCCCACGTCTGACGCCGGCGTCATTGTCAAGGTTCCTCAGAGGTCCAGGACCTGCTACTTCGTCAGCCAACTAACAAGGTAGTACCATTGATTTTACTATATAAAGTACATACTATACTATGTATAGTAAAATCAATGGTAGTACGGCCCAAATATAATCTGTACCAACGTCCGGATGCCAAGAGCCCAGTGTGCGCGCGCGCGTGTGTGTTTGTGTGTGTGTGTTTTTGTGTGCCATTGTAGTGTATATGCGGGTGGGTGGGTCAATACCACTGTACGTGTATGGGTGGGTGGGTGGGTCAATGCCATTGTACGTGTATGGGTGGGTGGGTAAGTCAATGCCATTGGTACTTGTATGGGTGAGTGGGTGGGTCAATGTCATTGTACGTGTATGGGTGGGTGTGTGGGTCAATGCAATTCTACGTGTATGGGCGGGCGGGTCAATCAACAGTGTATGGGGTGGGTCAATCCCATTGTACGTGTATGGGCGGGTGGGTGGGTCAATGTCATTGTAAGTGTATGGGCGGGTGGGTGGGTCAATACCATTTTACGTGTATGGGTGGGTGGGTGGGTCAATGCAATTCTACGTGTAAGGGTGGGCGGGTTGGTCAATGCCATTGTACGTGTATGGGTGGGCGGGTGGATCAATGCCACTGTACGTGTACGTCCGGATGCCAAGAGCCCACGTCTGTCGCCGGCGACATTGTCAAGGTTCCTTAGAGATCCTGGATCTGCACCTTCATCAGCCAACTTACAAGGCAGTACGGTCCAAATATAATCTGTACCAATGTCCGGATGCCAAGAGCCCACGTCTGTCGCCGGCGACATTGTCAAGGTTCCTTGGAGATCCTGGACCTGCAACTTCGTCAGCCAACTAACAAGATAGTACGGTCCAAATATAATCTGTACCAACGTCCGGATGCCAAGAGCTCACGTCTGTCGCCGACGCCATTGTCAAGGTTCCTTAGAGGTCCTGGACCTGCAACTTCATCAGCCAACTAACAAGGTAGTACGGTCCAAATATAAACTGTGCTTACGTCCGGATGCCACGACTGCATCGAATAGCTTTTGGGTCTTGGGAATAAATAAGAACTCGGAATGTTGTGGTGTAAATGAAGAAGACATGAGTCTGTCTTTGATTTTAAAAGTAAAGCATTTTCATCACAAAATACATTTATAAATGTAATATATATCAGTATATTCATGTTTTTATTTTCATAAAATACACTGACTAGTTTATATTATTCAGCAGATTATGTTTCCATTAACTTCTTTATTTTATTAGTTGGAACGTTTTCCATCATTTATATTCGTTGTATTTAAATGATCGTGTAGTTATTTAAATTTTTTGAAAAAAACAGAAGCATATTATTGAAATTTAGTGATAAAAAACCGAGTTAATTGTATATCATTTTAAACCTAATTAAATAGTTTTTTATTTTTTTTATAATTTGCCAAGCTGCTGAGAAAACTAAATCAGTTATTGTGAACGTGCTTCATGTGTTTTCCAACATTTTCCAAACTAAAACTTTGAGCTACAACTATAAACCGGTGCACCGATATCAATGACTACAGATAGAATTGATTCTATCTTTAGTCATTGGCGATATTGCGCACCAACCCTTAATCCCCAAAAGGGTTCCCCAACCTCCTCGCCGCTATTGTGCACTTGACCCAAGCAGAGTCCTCAGCGTCCACCGTAATAGCTCTGGCATTTGTCACTTGTGCCTTTCGTACGATCCAGACAGGTTCAATTTTAGAACAGTGTTACCCCAACTTTAAACTCTTCCTTGGTTTGTTGAGGGATGACGAATACAGCCCGTGTTCTATTTGGCCGTATGTATTTTCACCCCTCTCTGCTTACACTACAATAACGAGCATGAGTATGAGCTCGCACAATACTTTCCGTTGGAAACAGAACAAATATTCGTCTGCATACTCTTAGATATAATAATAAAGTACAATGTTTGGGATTAATATTTTTAGTTAGTCTTTAAAAATTATAGTCTTTTAAAATTATAGTTGTGTATAGTTTATTTAAATATGATGAAATTTATTTAAATACGCTGAACTTTCTACGAATAAATAATTTATTGGTAGTGAATACAAAAAATTTCATGTACCTAACATAATGTGTGTGTATTTTTTGTGTGGAATGATTAACTGCACTCAAAAAGTTATATATTTTTAAAATGTCAAAAATTCATGCAAGCAGACACATATGTGTGGCTAAATACTAATGAAGTCAACGAAATCCGAACTAGAACTTGTAAGAGAAGGGACTTTCTGAAAAGAAGATTGAGCAGCTAAATAAATAAATCAGTCGTATGTCGATGTGATTTGACAATCACTAAATGTTTAGTTTACAAGAACTCTCCGAGTTTAGCGCCAGTAAAAGCGTGTTGACAGACCAGTTGTTATTCATTTCCACCTTTGCTTAACCACCCTAAAGAGTTCTTGGAAGGGTAGGTGCACAATATTGGTGAGGCGGGGGCGGCCTTTCAACTAAGTGTGCAATATCGGTGACTACCTGAATTTTATTGCGTAATAGCGGTGCGCCCCTATAAACAGATATGTTATTGTAAATTCTTTTCAAAAAAGGAGAGGACTGTTTCTTTCATAACCTTACTCTCCCCATTCCCCATAGACTATTGATCTGTGCGTGGAATTTAATCAAACAAAGTAAGGGGACGAACCAGTACAGTGGAAGGTGAATATTACTGATAAATCTGTCATGTCAGGCCGCATTTGAACCAGCACCATCTCTAACCCAGGCTCAAAGTCACCGGAATAATGGAATATTTATTTTTGAAAATGTTATGAAGAACTAAATAAAGGCTTTAAAAATTTGAAAACGTGGTAAAACCAACCGAGATATTTAAGTTGTATCGACCAAAGTGCAAAACTACGTAAACAGTATAAGAAATAGCCTCAACACATAGACCTAGTTTTTGAAACAGAACGTCTTAATTACGTATTTTTATCACTTTTACCATAACATCAACAAACATGTTTTTAAACACAAACTTGATTCCACCCTGTATATTCATATAGAAAATACACACACACGCACGCGCACACGCACACACGCGCACGCACATGCACACGCGCACTCGCACACGCACGCACGCACGCACGCGCGCGCACGCACGCACACACACACACACACACACAGCACCGGTGGTCAAAATCTACCCACCTCACTTATCCCCGCTGCAAATTCCTTCGACCGCCGGAGCCGGTGCAATTGGAAGGCCCCTTCCTTCCCCACCCCACTACATTTCTTCAAACATAGTTTATAAGTGTTTAACAATTTCGCAATGGAATATTCTATCAAACACTTGCCGATGTTTCGTGGCACATACTAATGGTAGACCATAGCAGGTTCTAACTAATAAATATGGTAACTATGTATTTAATGTTTAATTTTGTGTTTATCCGTGGCAACACTAACATCTAACCTAACCTAACCTAACCTAACCTAACCTAACCTAACCTAACCTAACCTAACCGACTCATGACTCATGTCATAACAAAGGGTGTGGAATTTGGCACGGTCAGCTTGGGGTTACTGTACTAGGAATCCGGCCTGGTTGGACTTTCCCGGCTCATGTCATAAACAAGGGCCTCTGGTGCAATTGGAACACCCCCCAAAAGGGGCTCCGGTGCAACTGACACACACACAAACAGAACAAAGACGATTTATTTTCCGAATTATCGTAGTTCATTTGGCGTATTGTGGTTTATGTGACAACACATATTTATGTTTTTGAAAGGTAAGTGTTTACATTTTAAGAGTAAAAATAGCGAATTTCATTCAATGCCAAAACTATATTTAACTTTGACATGTGTGGTAAAAGTGTTCATACAATGGATAAGTTGAATCGCTGATATCTAGCAAATTTAGTGACAAAAGGTTCAGTAGGCCCAACACCAAACTACTTAGGCTACTTACACTTACAGACATCATAGAAAGGAAATATATTAAAATCATATACATGTTATCAAAACATGCACACATAATTAACTGTCACAGTCAGGTAAATATCGAATAATGTTATGCATGCTCTATTGAACTCTAGAAAATTACATAATTTCTGTAACTAGATAACAATGACATTTAGGCTAATAAAACGGTCACCAAATAATAATCATCAACGAACAGAATGGCTGGCAAAACTGTGCTCCTTTATTGTACAACTAAATGACGACAACATTTACTAAACTTGATTTACTGCTGTCTAAAATTAACAAAAAACTATTAAAATAGTAAAAAAAGAAGTTGTTAGAGAGTTTTAAACATGTTCAATTCCTATTTTTTCTTAATGTCATTTTCATTGTTCTTAATTCTGTGTGTTCGGGTTATATGTTAAATATTGTTACCGGTATGTATTTAAGTGATTAAACTATTTTGACATGTGTTTTCGTTTGCATCCTATATAGACATGTAACAGCATTCAGGGAAGTAAATCCAATCCAGTCACGCGTAGTTGATAAAGAAGGTTTGGGGACTTTATCAACTTTCGTATACAGTGGGGTTAATACGCTTGTTACAATTTCCAACTATTCCATGTGTGCTTGAATTAAAACTTATCTGTTTCATTCGCATGTGTTTGTAGAAGGAATATGATAATTATCTCATAATACAAAAAATAATTTATGTTCGTTTGTCTGTTATCAATTACTACACCATTCATCGGATCGCGATACTCCTGGTAAGTTTTCTGCGTGGTTTTATTCATCCGACTCTAGGGTTCCACCCCATTGGCCTTTAAAGTTTCAATGTAAACTGATGGACTTATTTTATTAATCATAAGCTAATACTGACTATTAACATTTTAACATCTAAGCATTATTGTTTATATTTTTATACTGAACAAAGCACCCAAAGGTAAACAGCTAGTTTATTAATAATTAAAAACAAACTTATCTCATTTCCCTTTTGTCTTTGTTATGTCAACTTAGCATTAAAGTTTCACATAAGTATTCGTGAACTTGAAAAGCCACCCAAAGGAGAATTTCATTCTGTGTCGGGTCGAACAACTAGTTTAGCGGGGATCTGTCGGCGCGGCGCTCGTGCCCATTCACAGGGGAACCGGTCCTGTGATCTCGCCTCACACGGCTAGCACGTGGGCCACTGCACTAGTATGTAATATTCATAGATCTATAATGGTTGTTTGTTTCTATAGCCACAGGTAATCTGTAACTAACGTTTTTTTCTTTGCAACTATTTAGATTATTCTCTTACGTTCGTTGACGTTCAAGCAAAGACTTCTCTATTGAGAATATTGATTTTCTAATAATTGTGCTGTCGGTTATTTTCATGATGGTGGATCACCTAGAAAATAAACATTCTTAATCTATAGATTCTTTCTTCACTCTACAACAGCAAATAACTGGGATGGTTATAGTTTGTTCTTTTTAATTTAATATTTTTTAATTTTCTACTCAGCATTCAAGAACAATGCTTTCATAAATTCATTGTTTGTGGTATCCCCTCATTCCTTTATTATTAAATTGTAGTTTCTAGACATAATTAGCATTACTTTACGGTCATTTCAGCTAAAACAATTGTTCAATAAAACTTATACTTATTACTTCAGTTTTTAAATTTTAAATTGAGATACATACATTTAGGATAAAATTGCATCATAGATATTTACAAATAAAATATAATTTGATAGGGTAAAAGAAACGTCCCATTTTATAAAGTGTCATCAGCGTCCTGGAGAAGGAGATTTCACGTTTCAGATTGGACACAAACTATCGACAGTGTAAATCAAATCAAAACTATGTACTATCTAACATAGTTAGACCTCTTCACAATCCACATTTCAAGTTTCTAGCACTTCTAGAAGTACCTTAGAATTTGTATACCCTATCAGTCAGTCAGTGAGTTACACATCGGGCTGTATAGTACTAAGAGTAGGGAACACCCCTTCACGCTTCGCGTGCCAACCCCGTCACTCGCTACGTTCGTGAGGGAAGCCTCGAACCCTGATTCGGGCCCTACTAATGGAGTCCTCGCTTCCATCTTAGCTAGGAGGTCAGCCTCTTCGTTAACTGTGAGGCCGCTGTGCCCTGGAACCCACCTTAATTGGACATTATTGAGGCGAGCCAAGGCACACAAAGTTCGAAAACACTTCCAAGTGAGTCTTGAGGTGAATTGGCAGGAGTCAAGTGCTTTAAGAGCGGCTCGACTGTCTGACCCACCACTCGCCCATATACATGCATTATGGGTACTAAGATAAAATTAGTAAACCACTTAAGTGCATCAATATTCAATGCTCAACATTTGGCTCAATTCGAAACAGCTAATTAACTGTAACTAATAATTAATTCGATTTTATTTAAGGTACACCATGTTAGAGCCACTGAGCAAGACAAATTTATCACAGATACGAGGATATTTAAGGTACACCATGTTAGAGCCACTGAGCAAGACAAATTTATCACAGATACGAGGATATTTAAGGTACACCATGTTAGAGCCACTGAGCAAGACAAATTTATCACAGATACGAGGATATTTAAGGTACACCATGTTAGAGCCACTGAGCAAGACAAATTTATCACAGATACGAGGATATTTAAGGTACACCATGTTAGAGCCACTGAGCAAGACAAATTTATCACAGATACGAGGATATTTAAGGTACACCATGTTAGAGCCACTGAGCAAGACAAATTTATCACAGACACGAGGATATTTAAGGTACACCATGTTAGAGCCACTGAGCAAGACAAATTTATCACAGATACGAGGATATTTAAGGTACACCATGTTAGAGCCACTGAGCAAGACAAATTTATCACAGATACGAGGATATTTAAGGTACATCATGTTAGAGCCACTGAGCAAGACAAATTTATCACAGATACGAGGATATTTAAGGTACACCATGTTAGAGCCACTGAGCAAGACAAATTTATCACAGATACGAGGATATTTAAGGTACACCATGTTAGAGCCACTGAGCAAGACAAATTTATCATAGATACGAGGATATTCAGTAACACTTGATTCCTACTGAAGATAAAAGACAATATTTTGTCTTTATTTCTCAGGAGACTTCTGAATGGTCTTCTAACTAAGTGGTACCTGCTGACCATCTGTCATGCGATTATTTCCGTTGTCATAGTAAAGGTAAGATACACTTAACTCTATTTGCATTAAAATTGTTAGATATTTCAGGGGCCAGGCTCATTATCAATTATAATATCAATAAGGACTGACGTATGGAAAGTACAGACCAACCACTGGCCCAGATCTGGGCTCGTGCGGTCCCCGTTGAAACCGGTCCCTTCCAGCGGGTCTCTCAGCCCCCTCCAACTGCATAACTTCTGTCCTGAGTTCCTGCAGCAGTGCAGAGTGTTTCCGGTGTTTATGTTCCATTCTGCCTGACCCCGATCCTTACTTCGTAGTCCAAGGGTAAGATGACGCCCAACCCGTTAAAAGTATCATTTAGGTCGTTAGAAAGGGCCACAAAAATAATAATAAATATTTACCAACTCTGGAAACTAGATACACAATCAAACAAATTGAGGTCTCAAACATCGACATTTCCCTCCACAATTCAAACCCCTCTGGTCTTCCTCACATGATTTAATTAAAACAAAAACTATTTAATTTAACCGACGAATGCGGTTGATACACGTGTTATGATCAACTTGGTAACACGACATTTAACAGAGTTTTGTATTCTATATATTCCATCAACAGTAGTCTATCGTTTTCATCATAATTACTATTTTGTATTGTATTTTGTTGGATTTTTATTAATACGGTTGATTTACGTGTTCTAATTATCACTTTGTGACTGGTTATTACTTCGTACCTAAATATAACTTTGAAATAATTTGATTGCATGACAATTATTTGATTAGCATATTAAAAAAATATTTTACTCTGTGTTTTGAAGAAGGATAAACACTTATTTAAAATACGTACACTACAGATATAGAGCAATACGTTAACATGATATGTATTAATGTTACAAACAAACGTGAAGTTTTAATGTCGGAGGGAAACAACAGACATATACCACATCAAATTTTTTTGTTATTGTTATTGGGGTTATTTCCTTTGTAGGAAAACAAGAAGCAGTTTGGTGAATTGTATTTATGCTCTTTTGATTGTTTTTAGTAAGATCGCATTCTTCCAGAGTCTTCGTACTTTGTCGTTCTTCTGACAGTTTTGGTTTATTATAATTATTCATTAGTAAGACGCCGATCGTCAAGATATGGTCGAATATGTGGGGTGAACGAGTGTATTCATTGTTATCTACTAAGGTCAACTGTTCCTCAGAAAGAGGACAATTTATTAATAGCCCAATAGCCAGAGCAACTAAGGACTTACAATTTATGTTTTTATGGTTTGATCCGGTAGTGAATCCCAATTTTTGATATCCCATCTGTACATGTCTTGGTAAAATATGCCTTTATCTGTGATTTGTAATAGCATCGTCTATCATACAGCTGTCCAGGTTGTACCTGCCATTCCTCTGGAAGTGACCTCTCTATACAACCTACATGGAGACTTGCGGATTTTAATTTCTGTTGAATCTAATTCATTGTGTAATTCATTTTATTGTAGAACTCTATGTATTTTCTCGACAGTAATTAAAAATGATACACTATTTTTGTTTTGTCTGAATGAACAAACCTCTCAGATTCGATCAAGCTATCTGTGTTTTAAATGCCAACAACGGTTTCACTCTGCTCATGTCCTTCGTATATTTATGTTTAAGTCTCTACGGCATGATTGTAGACACACTATGTCTTGATAAGGAAAAATAACGAAAGTTGTAAGAAAAACATATTAATAAGTAAAGTTATTAGTAGTCTTTCAGATGCCCTTTCCAACATGAGAGGGTTGAATGTGACGTAGTTCATGACAGACTGACGCATAAGTGGGCACTAAAGTAGGCACTACAGTTTCGTGATAAATAAATAAATAAAACTACTAATAAACACTTCTATTCAGATCAATTAATAATACACAGTATCTATTAGACACGTTCAAATAATCTATTGTTATAACATTTAGTTACGAAATGGGATCTTTTGGAAGACAGTTTAAGATATAATTTCTTGTTAAGGAAAAACTGCAGAATGAGATAAACTAACGTTGCAGAAGAGGGCCACCAGTCTTGAAATATGTTCTATAGCAATGGCATATTGTTTGAAGGGTCTTATTGCAGAAGAGGGCCACCAGTCTTGAAATATGTTCTATAGCAATGGCATATTGTTTGAAGGGTCTTATTGCAGAAGAGGGCCACCAGTCTTGAAATATGTTCTATAGCAATGGCATATTGTTTGAAGGGTCTTATTGCAGAAGAGGGCCACCAGTCTTGAAATATGTTCTATAGCAATGGCATATTGTTTGAAGGGTCTTATTGCAGAAGAGGGCCACCAGTCTTGAAATATGTTCTATAGCAATGGCATATTGTTTGAAGGGTCTTATTGCAGAAGAGGGCCACCAGTCTTGAAATATGTTCTATAGCAATGGCATATTGTTTGAAGGGTCTTATTGCAGAAGAGGGCCACCAGTCTTGAAATATGTTCTATAGCAATGGCATATTGTTTGAAGGGTCTTATTGCAGAAGAGGGCCACCAGTTTTGAAATATGTTCAATAGCAATGGCATATTGTTTGAAGGGTCTTATTGCAGAAGAGGGCCACCAGTCTTGAAATATGTTCTATAGCAATGGCATATTGTTTGAAGGGTCTTATTCTGATTGTTAATGTTAGAGGCACTTAATTGAAACACGGAAGGCCTTTAGTGGGCAAGATTCACTATTGTTGCCTACAGTGGTGACCTCACCCATCTACATACGGTATTATTGACTGGGCTCACCAAACCACCCGCCCACACATACACGTGCGGTGGTATCGACCCACCCACTCACCCATATACGTACGGTGGTATTGACCCACTCTCCATCCCATACACGTGCGGTAGTATTGACCCACCCACCCATATACGTACGGTGGTACTGACCCACCCACCCATATACGTACGGTGGTACTGACCCACCCACCCATACACGTGCGGTGGTATTGACCCACCCACCCATATACGTACGGTGGTACTGACCCACCCACCCATATACGTACGGTGGTACTGACCCACCCACCCATACACGTGCGGTGGTATTGACCCACCCACCCATACACGTACGGTGGTATTGACCCACCCACCCATATACGTACGGTGGTACTGACCCACCCACCCATACACGTGCGGTGGTATTGACCCACCCACCCATATAGTACGGTGGTACTGACCCACCCACCCATACACGTACGGTGGTATTGACCCACCCACCCATATACGTACGGTGGTATTGACCCACCCTCCATCCCATACACGTGCGGTGGTATTGACCCACCCACCGATATACGTACGGTGGTATTGACCCACCCACCCAAATACGTACGGTGGTACTGACCCACCCACCCATACACGTGCGGTGGTATTGACCCACCCACCGATATACGTACGGTGGTATTGACCCACCCACCCATATACGTACGGTGGTACTGACCCACCCACCCATACACGTACGGTGGTATTGACCCACCCACCCATACACGTACGGTGGTATTGACCCACTCTCCATCCCATACACGTGCGGTGGTATTGACCCACCCACCCATATACGTACGGTGGTACTGACCCACCCACCCATATACGTACGGTGGTACTGACCCACCCACCCATACACGTGCGGTGGTATTGACCCACCCACCCATACACGTACGGTGGTATTGACCCACCCACCCATATACGTACGGTGGTACTGACCCACCCACCCATACACGTACGGTGGTATTGACCCACCCACCCATACACGTGCGGTGGTATTGACCCACCCACCCATATACGTACGGTGGTATTGACCCACCCACCCATACACGTACTTTGGTATTGAGGGTTAGGTTAGGTTTTTTTCTTTAAAATGTGTTCAAATTGTGTCCAATACATATATACTGAGTGTACAATGTGTTTTTGTTGGTCCTGTATCCATAGAAAATAGTTCAAGACTGGTGGCCCTCTTCTACAAAAGACCCGCAGAAAATTGCAGCTATACTATTAGTCACAGTCTGTTAACAACTACCAAATTCAGTCAGTTTTTGATTTCAATTCATTACATAATTTAATAAAATAATTTTCCATCGTAATACAAACAACTTTTTATCGTACAAATAAAATTATTGTTATTAGTCAACTTAATATAGTTGTTAGTAACAATTGCAATATAAAGAAATTATGTGTATCTACACTAAAAGTCATTGTGTGTGTACTTTAACACAGTGAGTTTCAATAGCCAACTCATTAAAGTGGCAGAGGCAATATGGAAATAATGTAATTTAGTAAGATTTCTTATATAAACAAATAAATACATAGCAATTAGCCTAATTTATTATTAATACTAGCGTAATCCTCCCCCCCCCCCCCTTAAAGGGAAGACGATAAAAAGAGTGAAAAAATTCTGTTGGGTGTTTCCTTGTCGGTTCCGTGTTAGGAGCGCACAAACCTCCTACCTGGGGCTCGGAGGGTCCAATCTGACCAGCCGGCGGTCCGGTGTAATCCCCCAGCCACAAACGGATTTAACAAGGTTGAGTGCACATCCTAGCTCAAATTAAAATATTTGTGGATTGAACATTTATTTAAAAATAAACACGATGGATGTAAAGGCAGCATTATTTAATTATATTTTAGTTTTGGTCCGAGTTCAATACGACAATGTTCAGTGTTTTAATCTTAAGTTAAAGAGTATATGTTTAGTAACATTTAATTCAAGACAATGAGTGTAATTATCAGCAACAACTAATAACATACTTACTACGAAACAGCAAATGTAAGGTTGTTGATCTTAGTTGGTATTATAATGAAATGAAATGAAATGGTTTATTGTCACAGAAAATTACATTAGCGTTAAACAGATAATCTGCTACTAACTGGTGACTCGTCAATTGTTACAAAACTACTAACCTAAAGAATTAAAAAAGAATAAATAACAAAATAAAGAGGTTAAATCACCAACTAATCAATAATTTATACACAATAACATACTTAATAATTATTTTTCAGTGTATCTAAAATATAACGACCTCGTCCTGCAGAAATTCGGAGACGGAGTAATAGCTTCGGTCAACTAGAAACTGCCTGAACTTTCTATAGAGCTGATTGGCATTCCCCAAGCTTTTGTATTTCTGTGGTATTTTATTATAAATTTGTATTCCGCAACATAATGGACTATTTTCATATTTTCTTAATCTATGTTTGGGGGCACGTAGTTTATTTTTACTTCTTGTGTTATGGTCGTGGTTCACATTATTTTGTTGGTAGGAATATATATTTTCGTGTACATTTTTTACTACTTCCAACAAATACAATCCTGGGAATGTAAGAATACCAAGTTCTTTAAATATTCTTCTGCAAGATTCTCTTGGGTTCATACCCATCATGACTCTTATCATTTTCTTTTGGGCTCTAAATATTTTTTCCCAGTGATTTGAACGTTCCCACATAATTATTCCATAGCGTAATATGGGGTATATATATATAATTCCATATAAATCCATAGCGTAATATTATATATATAATTATAATATTAAATATTATTATATATTTCATTTTACTTATTATTTTATCTGTTATTTTTGTTAGTGTTATTGAAAGACTGTATAAAAATGCATTGTAATGTTTTTAAATATAGGATTAAAAATGTTGCACAGTAGAATAATATTTAGAAAATATTGTTGACTATTTAATTTGTTTTGTAAATTAACATCTCTTGTGCCCGCCGCTTAAGTATTACTGTTATTAGTTATAATAATGTACAAATTAGATCCATTAGTATCTACCTCAAATTTACAGATCCTGTGATATACCCTGCCTTTCGGCCTGTTCACACCCAATTTGTTTATACAGTATCTTACAACACGCGATAATTTGGGGAAATTTTTGGAGATTAGTTAAAAGATTGTTTTTAATTAAATTATTGTCAAAATGTTATTGGCTATATAAGTTACAGTATTAGTCGTGTTTGTTGATAATAACTACTTATTTTAGTAATTTCCACTATCGATATTTAGAAGGGGTGATTTAATAATCTAGTTTTGCTTGACTATAAACACAATCAGGTGACTACTGACAAAACTGTATACTAAAAATGTGGTTCTTCTATTGCTCGTATGGTCGTAGGCCATTTTCCCTATATTATAATATGAAAAAAGACATGGATACAGGCGTTTCCCAGTATCATTTAGGCACATATTTTTCAGATTTATCTATTGGAATTTTCAAAAGGAAATTCGTTATTTAAAAGTACTGGGGACAACAAAGGGACGTAAGTCTCATCCTTCAGACTTACGTAAATAAATAAATAAATTCTTTATTGCATGAATACAATTAACAATTGTGTTGCATAAGTCAAAATTTCTTTTAGCCTAAAACACTCACACACAATCGGACACATTCATACATACATCTTGCACACACATCATACATTCACACACTTGACACCAGAATTGCATGATAGGGTGTTTACTGATTGTCCCAGCGGCTTTGAAAGAATTCTTCAACTGAATAAAAAGCACTTTCCACCAAAAGGTATTTTAAACGTCTTTTGAACAAATTCAGGTTTTGATTTTTAATTTGTTCAGGGAGCAAATTGATTATGTTTACACCAACATGTGATGGCAGACGCTTGAAAGCTGCGCTTCTATGCCTCTGCGTTCTGTAATTATTCCTCCCTCTAGTTTCATAAGAGTGAACATCCCTGCGTTTACGTGTATGTACGTCTTTATAACACTAAGGTATCACTATTTAGTAATCGTTAATGAGTATTGCTTTAATTAGATTTATATTTAAAATGTAAAAACACACACACGCACACGCACGCGCACGCACGCACGCACGCCCTCCCATACACGTACTGTGGTATTGACCCACCCGCCCGGATACACGTACAGTGGGGTTGACATACCCGCCCGCCCATACAAGTACAGTGGTGTTGTGTGTTATATCAACCCCTTCTATTAAATATAACATACGAATTACGTATGTTATATTTAATAAATATTGTCACAAGACGCGTTGTACTGTACTTTTATGTAATATAAACTGTTGTACCTAACTATTCAGCTCAAAATTGTGGTATTGAACTGGGACAAAAACTAAAATATAATGAAATAATGTTACTTGTACAACCTTCGTGTTTATTTTTAAAGAAATTTTCAATCCACAAATATTTAAATTTGAGCTAGGATGTGCACTCCCTTGTTTAATCCATTTATAGCCGGGAGATTATACCTGACCGCCGGTAGGTCAGATTGGATCCTCCGGGCCCCAGGTAGAAGGGTTGTGCGTTCCTAACATGCTTTGACCCTTGTGCGCTTCTAACACGTGTGCTAGTAACACGACACGTTTCTTGTCGGCCCAATACTCTCTTATGCGTTACGAGAAAGCCTTTTTTTTCTTTTTTCTCTCTTTCTTTTTCGTTTCGGTTAATAGGCTATTGTTTTTGTTTGGATTGTTCTATGTTCTCCCACCTATTTACTCTATTTCTGATTATGCCCCTGATTATGTCTCTTCAGATGTCCAAAGAATTTCACCTTTCTTTCCTAATGTCAATTTCTACGTTTGAGAATAACCAATTTCTTTGTTATATCCTAATTTATTATTGTTTCTTCTTTAGGCCTATTCTGTTCTTAAGCGTGAGCTGAACAAGGAGAGCCTACTGGAGATCATAGTTGGTTCTACGAGAAGTAGATAACGCTTTAGTTGCATCCATTACTCTTGAAGAAGATTTTTGTTACAAGTGGACGGCACTTGCCATGCCAATCCGTAGGGGACTTAATATAACTTTAGTCATGTGTATTATGAGTATAGTTAGTCTTAATACTCCTTTTACGTCATACAGGGTTGCGTTTGTGACGTTTTCCTACTAAAACGTTTGTCAGAAACTAACTGCTGCGTCAGGGATTACAATTTGGAAACTTGATTTTCAAGCGTTGAGTGACCCCCATCAGCCATTCATGGTCTGGCAGGCTCTTAGAACTTACTACTTAAGCGATTATTGTATTTTCACGCTCTGCATACTAAAATGAATAGTGGTATGCGGACTTTAAGCTATACAAATTAAGTATTATTGAGAAACATGGCAGCTTGCCTTACCAATATTATGATACGTAGTTTATTTAGTATCACAAGGTTGGATTTGTATAATTTAGCTGATTTAAAAAAAATAACGTGGATTGATTTCTCTGAGAATGGAGTGATAAACATCTTCAATCATACTTGTCCACAGTATACTTGTGATAAACATCTTGTCTAATACTTGATTAAACAATACTCAACAGTGAATTATACAAACAGGAATTCAGTTCACGTTTATAAAGAGTAATGAATGACAGTGTTACAACTGAAAACATTTCGTACTTTCTCAATAATAGCCTTCTGAACAAATTATTACATTAATAATAATTGAGTAAACCTTTTTGATTGAAAAACAGTTTTTTTTTAAACTTTTACTTGATCGTAAAGAAAATAATAACTTTGTAAAATATATTTATGTCATCTCTTACCCCAATAACATTCGTGGAGAGACCGTTACACTGACAATCCGCCACGATTTCAAATAAAGGCGGCAAGCTTACATCACACGTTCACGCCACTACGATCGCGCACCGACACCAACTGAGCGAAGCGAGCTGTGAGGCACTGCGCACCTGACCTCTGGCGGCGACTTGTTGCAACTCGTCTGGAGTCCAGGGTCATTTCACTTGAGTCACTCCTTAGTCCTTACTTACCTGTTTCACGGGTGGTAGGTCTCACACACACACAAGCACACACCAATATTCCTGTTCTTGATTAAAATTTAAAACAAAAACATGGCCTCACAATTGAATCCGTAACATTGGTCTGAAAGGGGAAAGGAGAAACTGTAAATGACGAAAATGAACAAGATATCCTGCGATCCCCCCCAGTTAGCAGGCATATTCACTTTCATTAGTATTCCATTCCTTTCGTTTAATTGGTTCTGGATGAAAAACTCAAATGATTGCCTAATAAGTAAAGTATCGACTTTAGTGGGGAGATATTTAAAATAATTATGGTAGATATTTTTTCTCCAGAATTTTAGATAGCTTAATCTGTTATATTGTGATTTCAAATGTTCAAACCGTGGAAGCAACATAGCGAAAAACACAGTTCTGTAACACCGAAACTACTTTTATCCAATCCGGATGTAGGCATGGCCTTGGGTGTGATCTGAGTGTTTAGGTACTTGTTACTAATACTTCAGTAACCGGGGTTTAGATGTAGAGTGGTGGCAATGCCTGTGGCGTAACTATAATACTACAGTGAGCAAGTAGTTGGAGCAGTTTCCTCCAGGCGCCTGTCAAAAAGGGCACCACTGAAAAGCTGATTTTGGACGAAAAATTACAAATCTGAGAAATAAATTTTTTACATAATTACATCCTCCATATTTTCATATTACCAAGCTATTTGATTGTGTCTAGTTTGTTTTAAAATAGTAGCCATAATGAAAAAAATTATAACTTTAAAAAATAATAAAATCTAAATAGAAAGTTGATTTTAATGGGGGTTTCCGTACGGAGTATGCTGAAAAAGAAAATATGTATAACATTTGCATCCAAATATGTTATAAGCCATCCCATTCAATTTACAATGAACAAAATTGAAAGAAAATTAAATCATAAGTAAAACTCAATTCAACGAGTACGAATTATTTCGATATTTCGAAGTGTTGTGAATAACACCTTTTTTATGTATTCATATTGTTAGTTAAGGGGGGTCGGATGGCCCTATGCTGCCTATGTTAATTTGATCAAGTTTGTGTACCTTTTCCTCAGAAACTATATAAGATATCAACATGATTTTTTTTAGTTACTTTTATTAAGATTTTGACCCGGGGTTTTTAAGTAATTCAAAAAAATTAGTATGGTTAGGATTTTTAAAAATATATATCAAAAAAATTACAGATTTTTTGTAAAAAAGCTGTAATAAAAAATTTATTTATGATAATTTCACTAAAAGCCCGGGTCAAAGTGTGCTCCTTAATTTTCCCTTCAAGTGAAAAAAAAATGTAAAGATATCTTTAGTGGTTCCTGAGAAAAAGGTACATAAGTGGAAAAAATCTAAACTTTCGGGAAATCGCATTTAAAGTTGCACAGTTACAGTTAAACTCTCCATGTATTGCTTTATAAAAAGTGATGTAAATTGAGTTTGACTCAACGGATTTGCATGAAATTTGTTTTAAAATAAATAAAAATATATTTAAAACTAATTTCAGCAAAAAAATAAAAATTGAAAATTTTGACCCAGGGGGTCATCCGACTCCCCTTAAGTAATAGTACAGGGTGGGACAGAAGAACTTGCTTATTTGGTTACTCAAGAAAAACAAATTACGTACAAATACATATTTTATTCTGAAAACATCATAAAGAACAACATTGGAAATTTGTGTTTACTGGTTTTAAAAATTATGTCAAGCAAATAGCGTCCATTATTTTGAATGTACAATCTCAGACCATTTTGAAAGTTATTTTGAACTCTCTGCAGCATTTCCTCGAGTATGTTGGCAACAGCGGTCAGCGTGAGGAATGTTATTCTTCAATTCATTAAGGGTCCTAGGACGTTTGTTGTAGACCCCACAGAAAGTAGTCGCAGGGGGTTAAATGCGGGTTCCGCGCCGGCCAATGCAGATCATTGCCATTCGTGCGGTGTGTGCTGTGGTACCGACCTGCTAGAACCACATTTCTCACACACTCATTTCTTCAAGTTCTGGCAAAAAATTCTTGAACAATGTTGATATATCGATCTGACAGAGCACAGTGACTGCCTGGTTGTTCTATCTTCAAAAACCACGTACCTCTGCCTCAGGAACACCTCGAACCACTGGTATTCCGTGAAACATCTCAATAACCTCACTTCTCAATTATGGGGTTACACTGGTCTCCTGTCTCTGACAGTTTTACTTATAATTTAAATTTGCCGACTCACACTCCCCAAACGAAACGTTTTAAGTTGGATGCTAAAATTTTTATCCATGCGGATCCCTATCACCTTACATAATGCTCGGCAAGTGTTTTATGCAGTTATTGGGGACTACCAGACTGAACTACGATGATCCACTACCTACAGATCTGGAAAAAATTGAACACTTTGTATCTGATGCTCAGGATATTTCTGTCATAAAAATACCAAGAGCTTTTCAGATTGTTCAAACATGCATACTCAAATTACATGGCTTCTCCGACGCTTCAGAGCGCGGTTATGCGGCCGCTGTTTATTCAAGTCAACAGCAACGGTGACGTTGTAATTCGTCAGATAATTGCTAAAACTCGCGTTGCTCCTCTCAAACGAAATACGTTGCCCAGACAACAAGTCTTCTCTTGTTAACCCTTTTTCAAGGATGAAACTCACTACAACACCTTTGTATAGTGTTACTCTCACATAGCTTAATGCACCTTCATATCGTTTAAAAACTTATGTGGCTAACAGAGTATCTCACACTCAAGAACTCATCCATCCACACTGCTGGAGATACATCCCCAGTGTGGACAATTCAGCTGATGTAGCCTCACGAGGGATTCTTTCTTCACAACTTCAAGATCATTAGCTATGATGGACTGGACCTAAATGGCCTCAACGACCTCGGGAGTATTGGCTTGATAAACCATTCCTACTGGCTGTCATCAGTGAAGAAACCAAGAAAACTTATCTCACGGTTTTGGTTTCGACTTCTTTTGCGGAATGGTAACTTCTTGCAAGGTTTTCTTCCTGACAACTCTAAGGCGAGTTATGGGTTACGACCTCAGCTTCATCTACAATTTAAGATATAAAGAGAAACATCAAGGTACGCTCACCTCTCAAGAGATTCAAACCTGCACGATCGTCAAGATTCTGCAGGGAATGTTCTTCAGTAAAGAAATCTCTAATATCCAACATCAAAAGACTGTTACACCAACCCTCGCTGACTGTCATCCAATGCTCAATGCTTTTGCCTAAACGACATCATGTGGTGGAGCTCATCGTGGGCTACTATCATCAGACTTATCTTCATGCTGAACCTCAACTTACACAATCACTGATAAGCCAGAAATACCTGGTTCTCTCTACCCGAAAAATTATACGCTCTCAGATTTATAAATGTGGAAGGTGTTTCAAGGTTAACCTAACCAACAAATGTCCTCTGATGGGAGATCATCCATCTCCTCGTGTAATTCCTGCTCAACCATTCAACTCCACTTGTATGGACTACTGGAGACCCTTCAGTGTAAAGGTCTTCAATCTTCGCACAGTGTATCACGTGAAAGTTCATTTATGTGTGTTCGTTTGTTTAGTAACAAAGGATGTGTATTTAGGAGTAGTTATGGATATGACCAGCTGCTCTAACCAGATTTGTATCTCGGCATGGATTATGTGCACATCTATATACTATGATTGTGGCACCAACTTCGCTGGCACGAACTCTACACTTCGGAATATTGTCAATTCAAACTTCTACTCACCCTCGTCCATGGACACACACCAAAGTTTCACCTCGACTCGCGGGATAAATTTCCACTTCAATCCTCCTGCTGCTCCTCACCAAGGTGGACTCTGGGAAAGCACCGTGAACAGTGCCAAGGCTCATCTCAACCTAGTCATGGGGGATACCTTCTTAAACGCTATGGAATTCATCACACTGTCAACTCAGATCGAGGCCATGCTCAATTCTTGCCCTTTGACACCTATCTCGAGCGACCCCTCAGACTGCTCAGCGCTGACACCAGGACATTTCCTAACAGGAGCTCCATTCCCGAAACCGGACGTTGGACACCAATCTCCATCACCTAAAACACTGGCAACTGGTAAAAGGACTCTATCAACGCATCTGGAAGAGTGGTAATTGGAGTATCTCCACACTTTACAACAGAGGACCCAATGGAATCGCCCTCAAGACAACTTAAAGTTGGGCGACTTGGTACTCATTCACGCTCATTTTCCTACTCCCTCCTGGCCCCTAGCCAGAATCACTGTCGTACATCCAGGCGAAGATGTGGTACGTGTTGTGGACCTCAGAACTGAAAATGGACATCTTGCTCGCGCCGCAGTGAAGGTATTTCTACTCCCAAGGACAGGGGTAACAGAAAAAATAAAAATACCATAAATTGTATAAATTACTGTAGTACTTTCACGGAGTAAAGTTACATAAAACGGGTTTGTTACTTTGAAACTCGACATAATCACAATCAATCTGTAATTGAAGTATCATTTTAACCTTTAACGTAAAAGCTTAGTAAGTTACGTCCTACCTTGACTAAAGTATAAGAGGCCTTATTACAATGGCAGAGACAACAGTTAATGCACTGGTGCGCGTGTGGTGGGGGCGGTTGAAAGAAATGATAAAGTTATTAGCAGATGCTGTGCAGAAAAAATTATTTCATTCGTTCATGCTGCAAAGTTTTCTCTATAATTCATTACTGCACTCCAGATGTAAGTCATATGGAACAGATGACAGTGATTGTAAGATTTGGGGCCATGACAGACTAAAACACCCAAACATGTTAAATTCGAGAACACATAGGTTTCATACCCTAACTGAGACAACTGGTGCTAGTTTAACTGAAGTCATTCTAAAATACCTTAACTTATGTATTGACGATTTATGAGGCCATGATCAATACAAAACCTGAGAGGGTGTAATGTGCCTTTTAGTTCACATTCATTATCGTTAATGACGCTACACATTGCTCCTTGGTTCTTCGTCGTTCTAAAAAATAAACATAAGTTCAGCTCAAGAAATTTATGTTTATTTTTCTGCATCAACCCAAGATCAGAATATTCTGAAATTACACATATGTGGCTTGAAACTTTAGTGATACGAGATGGAAAAGTAGAATTGGTGCTCTCTTATCTCTCCGCTACCAACTAGGCGATGTACATAACGCTTTATGGACATTTATGAAGATAATTCCTTAAATGAGCCAACACGAAACAATAAAAAAAAAAAAAAAAAAACCAACAACAGATTCTGTTTTCTGTAAGCAAGATCTTTGAGACGATGGTTTTATCCAGGCTGAAGCCCTTCCTGAGCACTCTTATCAACCCTTATCAACACAACTTCATTGCGGGGCGATCGACAGCTACCAACTTATTGATTTTTGAAAATTATATATTGGAATATTTTGCTAGAGGGAAACAAGTGGACGTTGCTTTTGTTAACTTTGCGAAAGCCTTTGATAAGGTCGTGGACCACAACATCCTGATATCTAAACTGCGAGCTTATGGCGTGACTGATCCTTTACTGAGTTGGCCTTCAGATTACTTGGACAACTGTCATCTATTGGTTAAGCTGCCTGGCTCTTTCTCACAGGAGTTCGTCCAGATTTCTGGTGTCCCTCAGGGCTCACTGCTCGGCCCTTATCTTTTTAATATTTTTATCAGCGACAAAGTGGACTTTCTGCGGTTTAAAGTGCTGTTCGCAGATGATATAAAACTTTTCTCTGAATCTCTACTCTAGAAGACTCTGTACGAATTCAGTCCAGCCTGATGCAGTGCACCTATAGTGTACATTTAACAACATGGCTCTCAACACTCCCAAGTCCCACATCATGACATTCTACAGAACTAAGGGTTATTCCCACTTCAATTACTTTATAGATGGGCAACCTCTTGAGAGAGTGTCTTCTGTCAAGGCCTTGGGAATCCTTTTCTCTAGCAATCTTTCTTTTGATGACTATATCGACAATCTATGTTGTCGTGCTAACAGATTACTTGGCTTCATCTCCAGATCAACGCAAGGTCTGCGCAGTCCTTTGGCACTGAATACCTTGTATTCCTTACTTGTTTGCCAACTTCTTGATTTTCAAGCGTTGTGTGGTCTCTCTACTTGATTGAACATAAGAACAGGCTTCCATCCATTCAATGGCGGTTTTTTCGTCTGGTTGGTGTTCGGCCAGGCTTGTCTTATATAGAAGTTCCCACAATTCAACTTCAATCCGAGCGCAACCTCTACGATTTACAGACAAGACGTGGTCACTGACGTTGCTTTCCTTTACAAACTGCTCAATGGTCACACCAACACCCCTGATTTACTTGGTAAAGTAGAAATCCGCATACCTTTACGAACTCGTTCACAGGAACTCTTCTGCAGGCGCCACTATTCTAGAGACTACGAGCTTAACAGCCCAATGGCAAGAATGATGCGACTGGGGAATTCTGTGTGTGCAGAGGTGGACTTCTTTCACGGCAGCTCTCATACAGTTAGAAGACGCTCCCTAGTTCACCTGTAGAGGGACTAGTGAATGCTGCTTTCCTGTCTAACACTTGAGTACTATTATAAAGTATTGGACATTATCTAATGCACATTGTTATTGTTCAGCTTGGAAATAATTTTAGAATTATTATATTTGAATGTAACCTTGTCATTACACACTAATTTGTAATGGTTATGCCGTTGGAAATGTAAAATAGAAAACAGAAAATGAGTGCAAGTTTTAACTCTTGCGAAAAGCACACCAAAATACAAGTTAGTTGTCCCTGTTGTTTTATGGCACAGTATTCTCTTTGAAATTAGTCTTACAAGTAAGCAATTACAATCAAAAGAACTTGATTTGGCTGCTGCTAAGAATCAATTAGGCAAAACAAAAGCATAACTAAAAAATGTACGTAGCAGTGCAGGCTTCCAAAGAATGCTAGTTGATGCCAGATAAATAACTATCCTACCTGCATTTGAAACTGAGACCCCGCCAACTCGATTGAGAAAGAAGGCAAAACAGTTTGACTACGAAGCGGATGATGATCCTTTGCCTCTCACAAAGAACATTTTAAAGTTAATTTCTATTTTGCCATCCTTGATTCGGCCATTTTTTCTCTGGACGAAAGATTTCATGAGTTGAAAGAAATAACTGTTGTACTTGGATTCCTTTATAATGTGTCAGAGTTGAAAAAAGCTACAACTACATCGCTGTTGGAAGATTGTAATAGGCTGGAAAAAACTTTGCGACAAATTGAGATTCTAAAGACATTGAAGGAAATGAACTCTGTAATGAAATTCAAGTAATAGCAAGGAGGGTACCCAAAGACTCAAATTGTTCTCAATTTACATCTCTAGCAATATCGACTGTATCCCCGCATTTGAGAATCTTGTTTTTGAGTGACATATTTTAAATGTGTTTGTTACTAGTGGTGAGCGCCGTTTTTCGAACCTAACGTTAAATTAAACTTATATTCGTTCCACAATGAGCCAAGAAAGAGACAGTTCAAGAACTGTCAACCTTATCAACATACTTGGCCCAAACCATAGATTTAAATTAACTTTTGTCACTTTAAACAAAAAATAACTGCGAAAAATTACAAATTCAATATAAATTATTAGAAATACAGTTATTTCTATTGACTTTCAAAACAGTCATCTCTTGTTTTTTATAAGGTTCCTATTTGATTTGGAATAAAATACACAAACACGAAATGTATTTTATAACAGTAAATAAAGTCGCAATAGGTTTTAAAACGTGCAATGTAAGTACTGTAGTTCTGTTTTTGTAGTAGCATTTCTGTGTGGCGGAGGCATCAGGGGTTCCGGTGGTTGTGTTCTCTATTCTATGCAAGCTCTGCACTTTGAAACTTTATTTATTACATCTTGATTTATACCAGGCCACCATACGGTGTCCTTAGCTCTCAACAATGACTTCTTCTGACCACCATGTCCTTCATGTATTTTCTCTAAAATTGCATCACGTAATTTGAAGAGAATGACGACTCTGTGATCATACATCAAAACCCCATTATTTATCCAAAATACATTCTTAAACCGGCTGTACTGAACACACATTGTAGGAATTTCTGTCGGCCATCCCTTCATTATATACTCTTGAATTTTCTTTATTACCTATATTTCCTTTATATACTCCTTTATTTGGATTTCTTCATCACCATCTTGGGCTATTTTTACTTCTTCCATTCGCCTGTCTGAAACATTGGTTGTCCTACACACCTTAAAGGATTTCCATATCCTCTTCTTCTCTTAATTCCTTATCACTATTTTGCAAAGGACTTCTTGAAAGAGTATCTGGTGTGTAGAATGCTTTTCCTGGAACATACTCCGTTATATATTGAAATCTCATAAGCCGCATTCTAAATTTCTGTATCCTTGGCGTCAATTCACATAAGGGCTTACTTAGGTCCTAGAAGTGTCAAAAGTGGTTTGTGATCCGTCTGAATAATGACTTCTCCACCTATTAAAAATTCTTGAAACCGTTCACACGCCCACACAATCGCTAGTGTTTCTCTCTCAATATTCCAATATCTCTTCTCAGTGTCTGACAAACTACGGGATGCATACTGTACTGGTTTCCAAACCCCACTGTCATTTTGCTGATCTAGAACTGCCCCTAATCCAGAAAGTGATGCATCAGCAGCTACTCTGGGCTTTCTGTTTGTTTCAAAGACACTTTTAATCTCTATCTCAAAACTCTAAACCCAAAACAATATAACAATTATTGTACATATGGTTTCAACATACGTTGAAATAAATATTAATTAACAACACATCGCTCCTTCTTTTTCAAATAAGTTTAATTTTCACGTAATAATCAACATGCATCTATTTCGGTCAACTACTCCACCATTCCCCATTCTTATCTCATAGCGACGTGGTGCTCCTTTTATTTTCCGAACAATTTTTCCATACTCTCCTCTATCTTTCACCCATATAATGTCTCCCTCTTGAATTTCTGGCAAGTCTTTGGTTTTATGTCTTAAATTATAATTTTTTTACACCCGTTCTTTCTTCGCTCGTCATTCTTTTTGACTCCTCCAGGTCAGGCCATTTCGGTTCTAAGTTTATTGGATGTATTGGTAAAGTTCCCCTAATTTGTTGCCCCATCAATAATTCACAAGGGCTGTATCCCAGCTCTGTTTTAGTGGTACTGTAAGCAAGTAAACCCAACTCCATATCTCCTCTTAAGATTATTCTTTTTGCTATTTTCACGATAGCCTCCGCAAACCCATTACTTTGGGGATACTTTGCACTACTAGGTACTATGTGAAATCCCCAAGCTTTAGCAAACTCCTTCATTTCGAGACATTAGCTCCTTGGTCACATCTTACAACATCGGGAATGCCAAACAATGCAAATAATCTTTATTTTATGGCTCTATTTGATTTTAAACCACACTTCATATTTTGTACATCAATATATCTAGAAAAATAATCTTCTACAACCAGATACCAGGATCAATTAACCTTACAGTAATCAAGACCCAGTACTTACCAAGGTCTCTGAGAAACCGGAGTAGGCATCAGTGGTTCCGGTGGTTGTGTTCTCTGTAAGCTCTGTACTTTGAAACTTTATTTATTACATCTTGATTTATACCAGGCCACCATACGGTGTCCTTAGCTCTCCACAATGACTTCTTCTGACCACCATGTCCTTCATGTATTTTCTCTAAAAATTCATTACGAAATTTGAAGAGAATGAGGACTCTGTGATCATACATCAAAACCCCATTATTTATCCAAAATACATTCTTAAACCGGCTGTACTGAACACACATTGTAGGAATTTCTGTCGGCCATCCCTTCATTATATACTCCTTTACCATTTGGATTTATTTATCACCATCTTGGGCTTTTTTTACTTCTTCCATTCGCCTGTCTGAAACATTGGTTGTCCTACACACCTTAAAGGATTTCCATATCCTCTTCTTCTCTTAATTCCTTATCACTATTTTGCAAAGGTCTTCTTGAAAGAGTATCTGGTGTGTAGAATGCTTTTCCTGGAACATACTCCATTATATACTGAAATCTCATAAGCCGTATTCTAAATTTCTGTATCCTTGGCGTCAATTCACTTAAAGGCTTAGGTCCTAGAAGTGTCAAAAGTGGTTTGTGATCCGTCTGAATAATGACTTCTCCACCTATTAAAAACTCTTGAAACCGTTCACACGCCCACACAATCGCTAGTGTTTCTCTCTCAATATTCCAATATCTCTTCTCAGTGTCTGACAAACTACGGGATGCATACTGTACTGGTTTCCAAACCCCACTGTCATTTTGCTGATCTAGAACTGCCCCTAATCCAGAAAGTGATGCATCAGCAGCTACTCTGGTCTTTCTGTTTGTTTCAAAGAATGCTAATAAAGGAGGTTGAGTCATAATTTTCTTTATACTTTGAAAACTTTGTTCATGTTGGGTTTCCCAGATCCAGGTATTTTGTTTCCGTAGCAGATCTTTAATGAATCTCTCAACTGGTTCCTTCCAAAAAACTTTGTACGTTCATATACTACGTTTGTTTTTCCTTTAAAATACTCATTTAAACAATCTATCACATTATCATAGCTATTCAGTTCTTTGGAGGAGAGGTGATACCTCTTCAGAACGTCTTCTGTTTCGTCTCCTAGAGTATAAATCAAAGTATTCACTTGGTAAATATCTGGAGCTTCATTCAGCTTCGAAACAACTCTATATCGTTCCCAGCGTCTAAGCCAATTCTCCCAGTTGGGATTTTCCCAATCCAGTTTTTCGGGAGCATTTATAGGTAATGGACGAAATGTTATATCTTCTTTGTCTTCTACACCTGACACCATGGATTGATGCCGTCTAGGCATCTTAATTATATTAATAAAATAAGTCCTCACAATCAATTATAACCACACCTTTAATATCTATCTCAAAACTCTCACCCAAAAACAATTATTATACATATGGTTTCAACACATGTTTAAATAAATAATAATTAAAAACAGACTGTGTTTATTTATTTTAAAATACTTTAATTTGCTGTTTATTTAAGTTCAAGAGATAGAGAGGGAGAGGGGGGAGGCATATTATTTTAAACTTTCCAGCTGGCCTATTATATTATTGTTATTTTAGTCATATTCTTTATTCCTTATCGTGTGAGATTAATTTGTTTCATAATTTAAATGCTCTCCTGAAATGTTTATTTCATAAATTACTCAACCATAGCAATGTGTTTTATTTGGACCATTACAACCAAACTCCACTAAATAAACAAGTAAACTGAGTTAAACCCTTACGTTTACATTGGTGTTCGGTGCAAGTGAAACACTAACAAACCCCGAACAAGATATCAGATTGATCTTTCATCAGAGACCGTCTCCAGGACACTCGCCTTCGAGTCCGCTCTGATATCTTGTTCAGACTTGCTCCTTTTTCCCTGCTCGGTCCGATGTTTTGTTTGAGCAAAAGTTCAATAGTATGTGGCTGTCTTATCCTTCTCCCCATGGTTCCCTCTGACCCATTAAATCGATATAAAACAGCTTTTATGGGACACTACTAGGTAAGTCTGGGGTGTCCATGTTGGATGGTGGTCAAGATTCGGATATTGTGTAGGGAAGAAAATTGAGTGTCAGACTTGTCAGTTAGCTGAAAATCAGACCAACACTACACGGTTCGGATTCCAAGTAAAGCTGTAGGTCCCTTAGTTGCCCTGGCTGTTGGGCTATTAATAAATTGCCCTTTCTGAGGAACAGTTGAACTCAGTTAGTAACCAGACTAGACTCATATCATCATTTAAGGTGAATACCTTAAAATATGCACAACCTTGTGTCTATGTCTCATATGTAAGAATAAGTTTTTATGTTTAGTTTCTGATTTTTATTACTATTGAAATATATTGATAAGACTCAGAGGGAACAAGTCTTAATTAATCTTATTTAATGATTTGGCCATTTCTTAAGGTCAGGTTATTGATTTATTCAAGTTAATTTGAAAATGTTCTGATTGAAATCTGGTTGTACTTGATAAAAAGTTGTTTCGTCTACAAATCCCTCTTAGTATACTTTGAATGGGTGCAGAGTAGCGCAATTTTAGATTTAGTGGAAATGACATTTCGCAGTGAAAACCACTTAAATGGATACATTGTATAAACACAGTTTTATTGCCATCAAAACGATAAGGAGATCCACCACGTTAAATTCCAGCTTCTTGGACTAAGTAAATTTTTAAATGTAGTGATCAGACAGTGAAGAATTGATTTTTAAGGCAGGTTTTACCATGTCCTATCACCAAGCTATCGATGTATACAAATTAATTAAACATTTTTTTTTTATTAAAATCTGTTTTTCTCCTAGATAAGGAAGTTTTATAGTCAAGAACAATCAGTAAGTCTACTTTTAGAGGGTGCAAAGTAGAGCAATTGTATCTGGATTATTGTTTTCTTGCCATGTTTACCATACCTTCCAATACAAGGGTGGGGGTGATAGCCCTTCCTGAGACATCAGGAAAGAAAAAAAAAATTAGTATCACACATGCAGAGTAATTCCAGGCCAGAGCCCAGTGGACGTCAACACCACAGATGTTACCCCACTACAGTACATAATAACTACAATAATTATTTTTTTAGGTAATAATTCATGTCCCATCCAAAGTGCTCCTAGAGAAAACACAGGTCAGAGGTCTACACTAAATTCTGATTCTTAAGTCAGCATGTGGTTATTGTAATTATTCTGACATACTGTATATTTATCATGTGAGCTTTTTATAACTATATAACAATTAATTAAAATATCTGAAACAATTTTGGTGAATCTGACAATTAGCCACTGTACCTATTCAAACATAGCCTAAAAAATATTCTTAGCAGAGATCAATGACGGATATATGTATACATGGGAAAAGTAGTCCCATTTGTAAGACGACTTTACATAAAACTTGTAGGCTAAAGGAAAGAAAAGTAATTTTGCCACCTCTGAAAATACGATTTCTTGTTGAAAAATTTGAAATTTAAAATAAATTGAAATTTCTTGGTGAAATATGAGTTTATATCTCTTGAGAAGATTGATTTCAGCCGCGGAAAACTTGTTTTTTACCGAAATTTAAAAAACTAGTTTTTAATATGATAGTGAAAAAACCAACTTTTTAAAAAATCGTTATTTTTCAATAATTGTTTTTATATAACATGTTTTGTATGCTAAACACTAATATATAATTGGTTTTTAAGTAAAATTATTTTTTCAGGCCGGAAAATGAATTTTTTATTGACCTTACCAAACATCCTAATAATTGTCTATTTACTCAACAAAAATCCGTAATTTGTGTTATTTTCCGGTGCCAGGCCTCCGTGATGGCTTGCTGGCCGTCACTACGATGAGAGTACTGGTGAATTCAAATTTTGTGGTTAATAGTTGGTTTATATAATAATCATGTAATGGCCGCTGATCGAGATTCGCCGCGAATGTAGTTTTCCGTTATATCTTGAGAAATAATTGTTACTGACCATTAGTGTTCAAATTCGTATTCTACACAAAAACACATCAAAATAAAGATAATTAAAATAAAAATTAAATTAACGGAAATATGTCAAAAATACTGTGACATATTTGTGACGTTGGTTTTTCAAATTTTTCTGAAAAATATGTGAATTTTGCGGAATAAAAAGTATATCTTGTGAAAACACAGCCAATTCTAGACCCATTTCAAGCAAAATTTTCCAATTTTGTTTGTTGGCAAGAAACTGCAAAAATACCAAAACAAAATTGACAGAACATTATTACTAAGCAATTAACAACGTATTTTATATAGTGGCTTAATATTAGTAGAATCATAATTTTTACTATATTTTAGTTTTTATTTGAGCCAACTGTGCTTACAAAATTATGTAAAACGCATCTACA